>CM023450.1:139988983-140271483 GCA_013339765.2 Haemaphysalis longicornis
TTCGTTATTTCCAAATACTTTATCTCTTTCAATGACCTACCACATTCTCCCCTTGGCTTTCCGAGGTTTTTGTCACTGCCAACCCTTATATATAGCAAGTAAAATGAACGCACTCACGAGCATGTGAAAATACGAACGTCTCCAGCCGTGCAAATAAATCTCAGAACTGAAAACTGCTTTTGCTGCAAGCCGATGAACTTACTCAAGGCCGTCCCAGCGTTTTCAAAGTTTCTCCATTTCTTGTTTGCTCTCAATGTTTACCTCCACAATTGACGTTTTCACCACAAGCACGAACTCTTTACGTTGTGGTCTAGGCTAACGCCGAAAGCAGCTTGATTCCGAGCATCTTCTATGACCGAAGAGCGCACAAGTTTAATCCAAGCTTGGCAACCGGAGCGCTAGGCTACGCTGTGACTAAAATAACCTACTGCTTGAGTAAACACTGTCTCCTCAGAAAATTTAATATTCTGGACGATGAGGCGCTCTCCCATTGAGCCACAGACAGCAAACAAATCGAAGCAAAGATAGGGTTCAACAAGGCATGAAACGCTATAAAACAGGGCCAACGACCCAGGTTGATTTGTCAACGCGGCAAGGCGCAAGAATAGAAATATTTAAGCTGTCACGTTTGGTTTTTTTTTAAACCTCACCATTCTCTAGAAAGTGTTCTGGTTTCTGCTGGGATCGCTTCACTTAGATTTTCAGATGCGGACGCCTTGTAATCGAATGATGACAGTGCTGCAATGACAGTTGCATCGAATCGTCGCGGACTACGTTTCATTTTTCATTTTTTGTTCCCATTATATTTGCTGTTTTGTATATATAATAGGTTTCACAGCAACGAACTTTACTGAGAGTTCAGACCCTGTGTGTCTTGTCTTTCCTTGATCCTTGCTTGTTGAGATGTAAATTCAAGGGAAATATTTTTTTACATTAGTTGTCGCCACGCAATGTGGAAGAAATCGGGGTCTTTCTATCTCGGCCTCATGCATATAAGCCACCCGCAAGGGTTGTACTTTAGTGCCTGCAAATGAAAAATACACCTAGACAAAGAAAGCGTGGTGATAACGCTCCTGTAATGATATGTAATGTAAAGTAAATATTTTGTAAAGTAAATAATGTAAAGTAAATTATTCGAACAGAAAATATTTCGCGAATATGAAATTTCATTTATTTACTGCAGCCTATTAAACAAACTTATGGTGCAAATTGAGGAGCTTGCTGATTGCGAGACATGCTAACAGAAAAGACTGACATGAAGAGACTCCGGTTACAGTAACAGAAAAACTCCGAGAAGCGTAACCACGTCATTCACACTGCGTCAGATATTTGACGTTCTATGAACTAGCGCAAATACCCGGCGATGTCATCTAGACAGCATGCTGCCACTTTAACAATGTCCTCCTGCACACTTCGCGTATATAAACTCAGCTGTCACAAATGAAAAGAGAGCACATTTGGGCTCTCTATCGTTTTTCTCCCAGTCGTTAGTAACGGTGCCTGCCGCCGTATAGCGCTGCCTGCCGCCGTACCGTGATGTGGGATTGTGTGCCCGCCAGCCAACAACTCCTGGTTTCTAGTGCATCGATCGACTAGCGTTCCTCGGTCGACTCCACCCAGACGACTGATGGAAGGTGCCTGTTTTGCGCGCAACGCAGTACTGTTCTCAAAATTTCTCAGTGCGGGCGCTTACAGCTAATCACATATAGGGCTACGCAAATAACATTGACGCACGTTTATTCGAAAGATGACATTCTAGAATATACTCCAGATCTGAAAGGATTTTTCACAGAAAAGCGGTATCAATGTAATTGACAAACATTGAAACGTTGAAATGTTGGGCGCCGCAATGTCAACAATGATGCCCAGCTGGTTTAGTAAGAAAGCCAATGGTGACATTCCATTGGCGTGGTGACCTGAAACCAGAGGCTGTACTACTACCACCGAATCGCGTTTTTTTCGACGGCTATCGTCAGCGACAGCCACTAACACAATCTAGTCGTCGTGGAGGCGCAGTAGCAGGAAAACGCAGTGGCTGTTTAGAATCCTTTACGGAGACGAAAGCCTTAGGTGCCCCATTTCGCAAAAAACCGTCGTTGTTGCCGCAGCAATTATTTTCCGGTCAAGAAAATGGCTGCCGCTCTAGTAAGTAAATACTTTAAAAACACGTGTGTGATCTGATGGGATTTAAATCAGTGTCACCGAGGTTTAGGAACCCAATGCGCTAACAAGTACCCTATCTCTTCGCGTTGCAAATGTATTGAATGTAATTTGTCGCTGTTCCCTTCTTGGCGAACCATGCCCAATTGAGGGATTCTTCAGGAACCTCGAGTTTAAAGGGGACAATTTGCCCGCTACCTAATATTCACGAAACGAAGAATTAGAAAAATAAACGTTGCTGAATAGAGCGTGCATCGTGACACCTGACGCAATTAAAAGTGAGTAGAACCGATGCGCACAAGCCACGCAGAACCCTGATTCTAAAGGAGGACGCGGCGTGTGCCAGTCTGCTTGCTGGCGTAATTCGCGCAGCAAGACGAGGAACCAAAGCGAAGGAGAGGCAAACAGAGTGTTGCAGAAAAGAAGGCGGTTGACATAATTCGCTCCAAATTGCAAGGAAATGGCAGCGAAGAAAGAGGCAAAAATACAGTCTAGCAGCAACGAAGTTATAAGCATCTCCAGGCTTTCGCCTTCACAGCACGTCAGCACAATTAAGTCGCCTGAAGCGTTTTCTCGCCTATTTTTCTTGTTATCATCATTAGTACTTTAAAATGATAGTTAACATTTCTGTGATAATTATTTTGAAACGTCACAGTTATGAATAAGCGATACGTTGTTTTTTTTTTCGCTTCAAGGTTTATGTGCAATGCTAACCCTGCGTTGGCAAGGCTTCAGCATAGCATTTCGCTTCAGAAGATTTTGCTTCTACGTTCGCTCGATTATATCACATTCAGATTTCTTCGGGAAACGTCTACATGGAAGAATAGTAATTGATAAACCCGCTGCGACTTTAGCGTTTTCCGAAGCTCCGAGTCCAGTGTTTGCGCGTGCACAGGCCCCTGGTTACTGTGTGTAACGATTCTCTGGCTTTTCATCCGGCGAATAGAAAACGAAAGTTCGGTATGCTCATCACAAGCAAAAGTTAAAATTGGATGAGAATGGTTAAGCAAGAAATACTTTCAATCACACTTTTTTCAGCACCGCCAGGACGGCTGCGAGGTACAGCTGAGGACCAGGAGTGGCCAACCTCATAGAGTTAAGACTTCATGAAGTCATTTCAAGAGAACGTGTTGCTGGGCGTGTTGGTTTAGGTTTGCGAACATACTGAGCGCCTGTCCGTGTCTTCCTTCTTGTATTTTGTGTATTTGCGCCACTCAGTATATTTATAAAGTCGACTGAAGCTTAGATTAACCCGAACCTCACCATGGGAAGTCTAATCTAGGTGAAGTCCAAGGCCCTACCATGATTGATTGAAGGGTTTAAAGCGCTGACGCATGACGCAGCGCAGGCGTTGAGGCGCGCCGTAGTGAAGGGCTCCGCATTATTTTGACCACCTAGGGATCTTTAACGCGCACCGAAATCTCGTACACACGGGTGTTTTTGCTTTTCGCGTCCATCAGAAAAGCGGTCGCCGCGGCCGAGAATTGAACCCGCGTCCTGGTGCTCAGCAGCGCAACGCCTTAGCCACTGAGCCAACGCTGCGGGTAAGGCACTAACATGCTAATGAATAGTGATCGGGTTCTCCACCTTAACCTCAGCTGGCGAGTTTGAGGATGAGTGCGGCTGAGACTGCAGCTGAGCCTTAAGTGAGATTAAGAAATCATTCCACTTAACTGTCCCGCGTCGGCACCATCCATTCACATTTATAATAAAGACGATGTGGGCCAAGGGAAAATGCAACTGCAAGAACATTGTTTAGTTCGTCATACCTAATTTAGTGCATCCGCATTATCATCAACCTCATCGGTATAACCAAAATGTAGAACTGGGTGCATTATAATGGCAGCTTTTAAAGAGTTTGTTCCCCAGCTATCTGCCACCTTTCCGGTTTTTGTTAGGTGTTCTGATGCCTCGACCAGGGGCTCGATTTGGTGGAGTGTCAGAGTTAATATCGCCACTGAGTAAAGTAGGACCGAAAGTGAAGTGTGAAATTATGGTGAAACTAGCAGGATACTTTATTTATTGATTGATTTATTTTCGTACCTCAAGGGCCTCCAAGAAGGAGGTGTTACATGAGGGGTGGAACAATGGCAGACTTGTACAAAGAACGACGGTAGGAGGGGGGGGGGGGAGGTTCTACTACATAACTGTATACAAGACCGATAGAAGAATAAATGAGTGAAATTGCATAAAACAACACTACAGGGCCGGGCATGCTACATGCTTTGCATCGCGACCTAATCAGTGCTTAAGCTGCTCGATTAACCGTGCACCACAGCAGTACAATGGTGCAAGCATAGATACAAGTCAGACGCAAACAACGGCAACGAGCTGTGTAGCTATAAATCCGGCCGAAAAAGAACAAAATATAATGTTAGTATGCAACACTCCAGTACTCCGCCTGCACTGAGTACAAGAAAGTCAAGAAGAAAAAGAACCATAAAATAAGTCAAAAAAGGGAAAGCAAAACAACTAAAGGAAAAAAAACAAACAGAAAAAGAAAAACCCATAAGCACATTGATTGATTGATTCATTGATTGATTCATTTATTGGTTCATTCATGTTCATTGATTCATTGATTGTAGGGTTTAACGCCACGGCGCAACGCAGGCGATGAGGCTCGCCGTAGCGGAGGGCTCCGGATTAAGTTCGACCACTTTGGGATCTTTAACGTCCGCCGAAATGTCGTACACACGGGCGTTTTTGCTTTCCGCCTCCATCAGAAAAGCGGCCTCCGCGGCCGTGAATCGAACCCAGGACCTCGTGCTGAGCGGCGCAACGCCTTATAAGCACATTGTACAATTCCGGGCGCCGTGAGCATTGGATTTAAACAGGTCAAGGTCTTTGGTCTATACCAAGCGATTGGGAATATCGTTCCAATCTTTCGCTGAGCGAAGAAAAAATGATTGTGATAACGTGTTGGTGCGTGGGCAAGGGTATGAATATTGGTGTTCCTTTTTGGTGTGAGTTAAAGCATGCGATTTTGGCGTGATGTAAGAGTTGGGTGATAATGAGTAGTGAAACCTGTGGAAACTTGCCCCTTGCCTACGTCTGGGGAAAATTCAAATTTTAAATTCGGCGTATAGAGACTCGTTTATAATATGCTCGTGATATCAATGATGTCATCAGCTGCCATCAGGGTCAGTTTTGTTCCCGGTTCTTCTGAAAAGAAATTGAAGTGGTTATGTAATAATACAGCTGGCAGCTTCGTTCGTTATCTCTCGGAAATTTTGAAAGGGGGCAAAAACATGCACACATTCTTGCTATAAGCGTTTTTCAATACACAATGGCCGGTGTGGGCTACTCTCTGGGTGTGTGACCTTTTTCGAGAATAAGAGCAGCGGCTGTCTGGTAGGCGCGCAACTTGGGCTTAAAATTACGCTTTGAGGTTTTGCGGCCGCAACCAGTCCTCGCATATTTAAGTAGAATGAGCAAAACGACTACATTTTCCCAATGGGCAGCTGTTGAGGACGCCGTACTCCCAAGCGATACGTCGGGCCTAACGTTAGGTAGCGTTCAATTTGAGAACTACGACATGTCAAGCCAGGTCGTAGCAAGGTCATACTTATGCCAAGCAAGGTCATAGTTGATCTCCATCGAGCTGCGAAGCGCACGACAACGTTAGACTTGAAAGCATGGTACAATAATACTTTCGCACTAACATTTATGTTTCGAGTTGTGTACCTAGCTTGTTACAAACTATCTGCTAAATTTAACATCCATTTAAGCCGCTTATTACGATTACGCTTGTGAATTGGTACACATCAACAAAACTTCGCAGCTGCACGCAAGTAATACATCTCAAAAACGCTGTTTTTCTTCCGCCCTACAAAATACTCCTTTTCCAACACAAACTTCTTGTCTCATAAGGTTTACAGCTGGCACAGTTTTTACTAAACTTTCAAGTAGGAAAACGCTCATATCAATAAGTGCGCCAGCGACTGTGGCACAAAAAATCACATCAAATGCGTTGATTGCAGCTCTTCTCAATTGAAAATGTAAAACTTCTTTCGACGGTACCGGCGGGTGAGAGCGGCAGTGTAAAATGTGCGTGCAATTTCATGGGCATCTTTAGGTGAGAGCATTTCTTATATTTGGGACTATTTCGACCAAACCTCTCTACGCAAATCGGGGTCTGGAGCGTTCACTCCATGGTCGATAGAAGAGCGACCCCGAATTATTTATAGAAGTTCTATTTTTATGCGTCCGCAGCTGGCGCTGCTCGAGTGTCGAAATTCGAAGCGCCAGAGCGGGCCTCAGATTACCGAAGTTTTTCTTCCCGCGTGGGTTGAAAGCGGCAGGGGCGAGTCGACTTGCCATAGAACAACAAAAAACAGTGCCTGCGAAGGAAAGTCACTTTAAGCGGAAAAACGCGATTTTTGTCTTTTGAGGATTTTCGTTTTTCTCTTTTTTAAAGGAATTCATCCAGCCAGATTTTATATCGTCCACCGCTGCTAAATGCCGCCCTAAATTGGCGCGCCCGCTCTCCTTTGGTGCTGTTTTAATGCCATGCCGGATGAATAGCAAGTACTTTCGTGCTTGCTTCGTCAGACAGCTGTATCTAAAAGCTCTACTGGGATTAGGGGAGAAAGTATTCACTTAATACGGGACGAAAAAAGGCTTTGTGATTAAGCTTCACTCTCGTGTTATTTGCGTATTCCTGTCTTTTGAGAAAACGTCCAGCTCTTCACACGGCGTTTCCTTTCACACCGTATATGACAAAAAGAGAGCCCTTTTTAAGCGCGGTATCTTATAATTTGTGGTAATTTGTTGTTTACAATAAACACTGCTTCCGACGTCTCCAGCTGTAATGCCATACACGTTAAATGAAAACTTGGCAGCTGGATAAAAACTTGTAATTTCAGAATGTTCCCCCTCCCAGGTGCCGGACTCAGTTATAGCTGCCTATTTTTTCTTCATCATTGCGAATTCCTTGTACTCCCCAGCCATGTGCTTACGCGTAAATTGCAATCCCCTAAATGCATATATTACCACTATTTAACATATTCTTCTGTTTCGTTTTTGCTAAACATCCCCGAATTTTACACAACCGTGAATACACGGATGATTCAAGATGGTGTTTTGTGCATTCTATGTAACACAACCATCAGGGAAATATCAACCCCATTCTACGCTTCCACAATAATCTTTACACTACATATTACATATAGTAATGTACAAAGTATTCATTTAAAAATAGCTGAATTTTTCTCGCTGATTATCGTTAACTCACACGGGTGTTCCTATTTAGTGTCGTAAATTTAAAATTGGATCTGGTCATGTGACTACGTTTCATTTTTGTAACTACAATGCATTTTCTGTATACAGTCAAATCTCGATGTAACGAATCACGCGGGCCACACCGAAAACCATTCAGTATTTTGAAATATCGATGTAATGAAAAACTTGCGGTTATAAGCTAGTGCTCAAACATAGGAGTGAAAACGACGTAGGCTAGCTGTAGGCACGTATTCAGACAGGCAAACTCTCAAAAATTAAAGCCGTTCCACTCAATGCAAAATCTGTCGGAAGTGCAGAGCAGTGATTCGCCATATTGGGTGGTGGCGCCGTTATTTGCTCACTGCTACCACCCATCACGCTCTTCGCCGTCCTGTCTCACTGCTCTCTTGAGCATATGCAATTCAAATTTCCCGCTTCGTAGTGCTCGCGTGCCCCCTGCCTGAAACTGCGCCAGCGGGAGTTTCTGTTCTTTTTCTGCTTTCTTTATTCGTATGCTAGAGCGTTTTTGCGTCATTTTCGAATGCGCCATTTTTTCTGCGCGGCTGGACCCTGTCTGCGTCATTTGAACGCGGCCATGTTTTTCTTTCACGGCCGCTTTTTTCGCTTACTATCGTAACACCTACCAACGAGCCTTCCTAACTAAATGAACGCGGGGGATGCCGGTTATATCACCGATTTTGCCTGAAATGTTGCCTTCAGTTTTCTTTGCGCTAAACAACGGGGAGATGTATGGCAAGCGTCAGCGGTTCACGAGGTTCGAACGGTTATGACTATTAAACCGCGTGGTTTCGAAGCCTCGGCGTGACTTCCTGATGACAGCACACCAGGCTCTACTTGGGTCCGTTATCTTGCTGCGCCGCCTGATTCCGGCAGTCGCTTGACATCTGACCGTTAGCGAAGCTACGACGACAAGGCGAGCCCATAAAGTGCTCTGCACTTAATAGCAAATGTTGCTACTCACTTCAAAAGCTGCTTTATTTGAAAAAAAAATTGCTATTTTTTTCTGGCCCGTGCAGCACGCACAACCGATAAGGAATGCCTGTACATCTTCCGCCTTGCACAATACCTCACCGGGTACGTCATTTCAAACAGCTATGGAAGTGCGGAATTTATTCATGGGCACTAAAACGTCAACGTTCGACACGATGATCTCAGCTTCTTCCGTGTTCGGTGAACCACAGTCGTCTTCGTTAGCGTCGTCATCGTCACTACACATGACGACTGCTCTTGCTTCTTTGCTTTGTGGCGAGCTGCATTCATGTTTGGATCTCGCGCGAACTTCACACCAAAATTACAACAAATACATGCCCGCACACGTGATTATCCTGACGAACGACCGACCGGCCACCGACACCCAACACAACGTGAGAGAAAAGAGGCTAACGGGGGTAGGCCTCCTGGGTTACTGCACATTAAACTACAGCTTTGTGGGGGCGCTAGCTGCTGGTCCTTGACATGGCGATGATGATAGCTACTGCACTCGGGGAATACACAGAGAAACGGCCGTTTCTGTTTCACTCTAGAGTTGCGGCGCCGCTACTTTTAGCTAGCTGAATTCGTAATAGGGATGTTCCTCGAGTGTAATCCGGAAAATAAATTATGTGCGTTATTCTGAAATATGCTCAATATTGATATTCGTAGTTCTGAAATATTTTTACATTTAAAATATAGGCAATTTGTTTGGGATTCTTGAAACATTTGTAAACTTGAGAAATTCGTTAATGTGAAGTTTGTAGGAACGAGATTTGGCTGTATTTACTGTTGTAATTTATCTTACATGCCTTCTTTCTGTCCAAACTTCTTGATAGCATTGGCAGTATGCCTGAATGAATGAAACCAAACATACAAATGCACATACGAACTGCATACATACATACATACATACATACATACATACATACATACATACTTACTACATATGCATACATACTATACGTACATACATACATAATACATACATACAATACATACAACTATACATACTACTACATACCATACATACATACATACATACATACATACATACATACATACATACATACATACATACATACATACATACATACATACATACATACATACATACATGTAGATTAAAGGTACGCCTTCATGCGCGCTTGCGCACTAAATTCATGCCAGGAACTTGCACAAGCGCGTAGGCGTAGGCATTGTAAATGCATTCAAGCAACGTGCATACCTGCACACGTGTATGCATACTAAAAACTTAAAAACACTTAGGTTACTCATACAGCTGCTCCTTCCAAAGTGATGCTGTACACAGGGAACCTTACGGTTGACTGTGTGCCTTCAGGTCCGCAAACTTTTGAAACATCATTCCAAGATCATTACAGGACGCGATGCAGAGCTCTGCCTATGTTCGGTTTTTGATCCGTCCGAGGTTTCGCAGGCGTGACTTCCTATACGTCTAAAGAAACACGAGTGACCTTTATTAGTGAAAGCGCGCGAACTGTGATAGTTGCATACAGTTTAGAGGTTCGAGGACAACTCGCCATGTGTCTGTCTCTACGTCGCTTCCTTGTTTTCGGGAAGTGTGTTAGTTACCAAAGTACGCAAAAGCTAGCCTCCAATGCAGTACAAAACCGTTGCGGTGGCGCAGTGGCTGAGGTGTTGTGCTGCTATGCCGAAGGACATGAGCTCGATCTATGACGCGGTGGCGTCTATTCAGATGGAGGCGAGAAGCGAAAATGCATCTATGTTGACGTATTGGAACAAACAAAACGATACCTCGGTGATCAAAATTTAACCCGGAGCAGTCCACTACGGTGCACCTGCTAATCCAGGTGTAACGTCTGCGCCTTACTCATCCAGCACATTGAAAAGTATGTATAGTTGATAAAATCTCGAAAGTGTAAGGCGCACTCCAGCAGCGCACAATTACTGTGCGCCTTTCCTTTTTCGGCGGTAACGCTGCTGAAAGAAATTGGTCCTGATTTCGAGAACATGCTGTCAGAACGCATTCGTAGTGAAAGCTCCAAGACAAAACGAGGCCTCTAGCACCGCTCATGACCATGTTTTATTCCTTATTTGAGGGAGCCCGATCATGGCATTATTGCGCTCATATGGCTCAGAAAGATGGGGGGACGCCGCTGACGCGTACTGCTCCCTTTTTTTCCCTTCACATGCCCTGCGCGGATCGGGCGGGGTAGAAGTTAAGACGAATAGCAGAGGCATGTGAGACGCACATCTGGTCGTTCATCTCTGAGAGCGATTTTTCGTTTGATCGATGGGGAAAAGAAATTAGATCGCTTTACTGTATGCTAGGATTGTGCGAACCTGTATGCTATATTTATTCCTGCTGCGTACTATCCTGGGTCCTTTCACGCCGATATGGCTTCGTATATGAGCAAAGCAAGAGCGTATTATAGGAAGGCCCGATTTAGAGGAAGAGGGAAAGGATCTCCTCAGTGCAGCATTTTGGGATTCCCCTATGGTGCTTCCGGGCAAGCCCTGTCATTGAATTTCTTAGTGACTTTATCGCAGTCGCTATCAAACAAAACGCTCTTAAGGATCTCCTAAGGTACCGATACTGGCGCCTTGCTTTGCTGCAGTCAGGTTTCCAACCAAAGCGTCCATGTGCATACCATCTCCGCACATAGTCGGCATGGCAACTCCATTAAATGGGGAATATTCTGCCTCTCCGAGGTGAGCTCCGGTTGCCAGCCCAGGCTCGCAAGGGCCAGTGTGCAACTGTTATAAGTGCGTACCATTCTTTTCCGATTACCCCCACAGCCAGGACCGTGTAACGCCGTGCATTTCCACAAAAATGCAGACATCGCGGAAGTTCCACTTTTGCTCACTACAATGGTGTAAATGGAGATAACTTGTCGCATGAAATTACGAAAAACTCAAAAATAAGAAAAATATAGAAAAATTACGGAAAGTGGCGAAACGAGCAACGCCCTACATTTCCACAATAATGCAGATTTCTCGGAAGTACCGCCTGTAATCGGTATAATAGCGTATATAAATTACGTGAAGTGAACGTAATTTTTAGAAGTGGAACAAAATTTTGAAAAACTAGAAGCAAAAAAAGAAAAAAAAGACAAGAAAATTGAGGAAAATGTCGAAAGGTAATACGCATGGCATTTCCTCGATAATGGAGATTTCGCAACAGTTCTACTTGTAATCGTTAGAATAGCGTACATCGAGATAATTTGTCGAAGGAAATTCTGAAAAACTAAGGAATAAGAACAATATAAAATACCTACTGAAAATGGCGAACCGTACTATTCTCTGCAGTTCTCACAATGATGCGGATTTCGCAAAAGTTCCAAATGTAATCCTTAAACTAACGTAAATGAAGATAACAAAATTTTGAAAAACTCAAAATAAGAAAAATATTTAAAAACACGGGAAATGGCAAAACGTATAATGCATCGCATTTCCCCAATAACGAAATTTCGCAAAAGTTTCAGCTGTAATCGTTATAGTAGCGTAAATGGAGATGACTGGTCGAACGAAAATTTGAAAACTAAAAAACTGAGAAAATTTTAATGTAATTACGGAAACTGATGAACCGTGTAACGCCCTACATTTCTACATAAATAGATTTTGGGGAAAGTTTCAAATGTTATCGTTGTTATAAAGTAAATGGAGATATTTGGTCGGACGCAATTTTGAAAAACTAAAAAATACAAAAAATATTTTAAAAATTGCGGAAAATGCCAGAACGTATAACGTATGGCCTTTCCAACTAATGCACACTTCGCAATGTTTCAGCTGTAATCATTAAGCATAAATGGAGATGATTGGTCGAACGAAATTCTGAAAAACTAAGAAAATAAGAAAATTTTAAAATAATTAGGGAAACTGGCGAACCGTGTAACGCCCTGCATTTCCACGACAATGCAGATTTCGGGAAAGTCCCAAATGTTATCGTTGTAATAACGTAAATAGAGATAATTGGTCGGACGGAATTTTGAAAAAATAATAAATAACTAAAAAAAATCAAAAATACGGAAAACAACGAATCCTAAAACAACCTGCATTTCCAAAATAATGCCGATTTCGTGAAGTTCCACCTAAATTTGTTATATTAGCGTAAATAAGATAATTGGCAAAGCGAAATTTTGAAACATTAAAAAATAGACAAATAATAAATAATACAGGAAATGGCAAACCGTGTAACGCCCTGCATTTCCAAAGTAATGCAGATTTCGCTAAAGTGCCGCTTCTAATCATTATAATAACGTAAATGGAGATAATTGCAGGGGATTTAGAAACACCAAAAAAATGTGGCTAGAAACATCTCGCGTTCAGGACAAGCGGCCTAAGAATGCTACGCATTAGTACATAATTATCTGAATTTCTGCAGAATTTTTAACAGAAGCTTACGAACACAGTTCGTAGAGCTCTGGGCTGCTGCTGAGCAGGCACTGGTTGGAATCACATCGGATCAAACGAGTTTTTTGTTTACTCTTTATAGCGGTGGTCATTTATTGACCGCGGGCCCTATTCTCGAATGAACAAATTTCCGGCAATTCCCCATGTTTTTTTTGCGTAAGCACGACGTAAGCAATCAGTGACGTGCTGCACCTATAGCTATGACGACATGCTGTGCAATTTGACGAGTGTTTCATAAAGATCGCTACCAAGGTATCAAATATTGTGCAAGAAAGATATAAAAACACTGGGCATGTACTTTAAAAATTAAGACGGTAGCTGAGGCTGACAAGAAAAACACATTTCTGGAGGTCAAATTTGGCGTCAACACCACAAGGCGATCGAGTAACGTTGATCCAAAAGAGAGCGCAAGGCGGATGTCGAGCTAAAGAACATCACACAATTTTTTTACCGTATCTATATATTTCTTTCAATCGCTTTTAGTAACATAGCTGGGCTCTCTGCTTCAATGCAAGCTTTGTTGCGTTATCACCTTCTCTGCCGCCACCGCCGCCACGTACGCCATCGTCTGCTGCGATGTTACAAGTTTATGGCGTGATCACACAAAACGACGGCCGCGACCATCGCTTCTATGACACATAAGAGCAGCGAAGCGCTACGCCTGATAACCGCGGAGCGCACCGATGTCGCCGATTCACTCATTCCTCAAGCTCGACTTTAATCAGCGCTGTAATGAACAAAACAGGCACTTTTCTTTGTTATTTTTCTCTTGAGTTCGATCATGTGACCCAACAGGTTACTAGGACGAGTGTGGACAAATGCCATGCATTGGGTTGTCTTTGTCATGGAGAGGCTTGTGCTGCCCTCTTATGTTGCGGTTACGCCAAACAAATAATTTTTATTTTATTGCGACACATAAAAGCAAAATACTGCACGTTATTTGTATGCTCCATGATCGCTGACTTGGAAGCAGTTGAAACTTTAATTTTTTTAGGTAGGAAACATGCTTTAAACAGCGCGCATGCGAAACTGCGCCTGCTGCAAATTGCCGCACATTTCGCGGCGTTGTAAGCCGGGGCAATTTTTTGCCCTATTTTGCTTGTATTTTGCGACAAAAACAGCCGCCATTTGTAAGCTGTTACGTAGCGTTACGCCACTTTTACGCAGGCTGAAGTTGCCAATGCATGACGCAATCGTTCGCGTCAACTGTTTAAATTACGTCATGCCATCTCAGCCAATCACAGAAAGGGCGTGTGTATAACAGGCATTATTGTTGTTGAATAGCAAAGGCAGGCCTACGTTGTCATTTCTAGTGCTTTTAGTCTGGTTTTTCATTGCCGGCCAAGAATTATGCGCTTTCAGTAAAGAGAAATAAGGCAAACTTCAGAACTGGTGCCCGTAAGCGTCATAAAACGTCAAAATGACGACAGCACACACAACCGCTTCGTCATCCGGAAGCACGTGACCAAAATTGAAAGCCAATCAGAAAAGACTTCCAGCAAATTTCCAGAATTGCCGGCAATTGGTTCAGTCGAGAATAGGGCCCCGGACGACAAAAATAAGGGTGCTTTTTCTTACAATGGGGCACTTAAGGCTTTTGTCCTAAAGTATAAAGTTTGCCGCTTTGACGTGAACGTAACGGCACGTGTCTAGAACAGGGGCAGTCCCGACGCGCAGAACACTGATTCAGAGGAAGCTGTGGCCTGGGTTGCCTCTCCGATCGTTGGAATTATTCTCACCTAACTGGGCCGGAGAAAGCGAGGGCAAACACGATGTAACAGTAAAGCGCCGAGTGAGCTGTGAAATGTTGGACAAATGACCGTTTCGCCTGATTGTGTGCATGTAATTTTTGTGTGTGTCCGTGCAGTTATGTGTACGTGAGAGATCTTTTTATATCGTCTTCACAAACGATGGCGTATTAGGTCGGGAAGCTAGCCTGGCTGACCTCTCCTGTCCATTTCTCTTCCTCTCCGTGGAAGTAATCCCCTTCGAGTCAAAACACAAAGAACGAAAGCGAAAAAAAAAAAACAATTACGAGAAAGAAGTGAATAGGTCCTGGATAATGTTTCACCAGGCTTTCACCTTCAAAGCATATAATAATACCTAGATTCCAGGAGGATATTTTAGAAGTAGGATCCACATTTGCAACACTGTCCGTGTGTAAGATATTGGGACAGCAGTTGGTGACTGGCCGACGCCCGTTTGCGGATTGTTTCTCGAGATAACCGAAATGATAGCGAATGCCCGGCCCCGTTAACCCCAAGGTACTGTGGTCATATCTGACATAAGAAAGGCCTTGTAAATCTCAACGAAGTTTATTTTTTGTTATAATGCGGTAGCGTAATTAGCCTCATTTTCACATTTTTTCGTTAGTGCTAGCCGTCCGCCATTAGCCGTGCTCATCAAATGTCCACGGAAGTACGTCATCCCTGTCAGCCGGAAGCCACGGATAAGGGCGCCACATACAGCGGCTGGCCTGATAATTGAATACGGCACATAGGCACCTTCAGTGGGGAAAGGAGTAGCAGATACTACGGTGGAGACGATAAAAACAGTGCGTGATTTCAGCAGGCGCCCTGCCTACGCGGTGCAGTTACTTCTACGCCCCGTCTGTAGTCGCATGCTCGGCAGAGCAGGTAGCCAGTGGAGGACACAACTTACGCCGTCCCACCAGCGGCTTTATTCTCGACTTCGTGAATTCGCCACGAAAGCACAATATCTTTTGCGCAGACAAAACGCAAGCTGTCAGTGGCGTGCGCACGTATACCTCTGACCATATAAGGTGTAATTTGACGCTTAGCTTACAAAGATCCCTACCAAGCTATCAGATAATCCTCTTAAGAGATGCAGAGACGTCATTGCTTGTGTGGCTGCTACTCCTAACAACGAAAGTTTATTTCATCGTGTAAAAACAAAAACCGGACGCTATTTTTATGAGCTGTTATCGCTGACTTTCATGCAGTCAATATTAACATATCTTTCGCTAGCAGACTGTTTTAAACCGAGACTCGGGCGAAAATGTACATCTTGCAAATTCGAGGAGATTTCATGGCGCCGAAGGCCCGTAAAATGTTCCACTCCTTTCGGGGCGATGGTAACCGCTATTTGCAAGCTCTTAAGCAGTATCACGTAACTTGTCCGCAGGATAAAGTTGTCAATGTGTGACGTTCACGTCCAGGCCTAGTGTTTATAATTTCTCACGTACTTTAAGCCAGTCACAAAGAGGCCGTGGTCTATAAGCGGTATTGTTGTTGAATTGCAAAAACAGGCCTACGTTTTCGTCATGTTTGCTGCATTTCGTGCCGTTATTCAATGCCACTCAAGAATTACGCACCTTTAGTAGGCAGAAAAAGGTTAGCTATAGAAGCGGTGTCGTTAAAGGTCATGAAACGTCAAAATGACAAGAGCACGCACACCCATTTTGTCAGCCTCAAGGATGTGAAAAAACAAAAAGCCAATCAGACAAAGCTTCTGGAAAATTTATAAATATACGGAGCATTCACAAAGTCCAGATAATGGCCCCAAAGCAGCGCTTCTCCCATTGGAACTGAGGCTCGGTGTCAACGTTACGTACCTGGGCCAAAAAAGGGACGAAATATTAACGCCACGCTCTCAAAAACCAAGGAAGGCCTAGACTGTGACCACAAATGAAGTAAAATGGGTCTTAATAAAAAAAAGTTCGTGCATTTTTTCAGCCGAACCATTCCACAGGGACGATTTCCCGTACCAGCCGGGTGGACTTTCCAAGCGTTGTAGTCCCACACAAGGGCCGAGCGCAAGGTCGGAGAGTGCTTGTACGGATTTTACCGGTAGGTGCCATGCGTGCCAAGGCACTCGAATGCACATGGCGACCTCACCAGCCACGGTGGACGCTTAACTAGCAACCGCCTGTGGCAGGACATGCCGCCAGACTCTTTCACACCCGGCAATGCAGCACGCGGTATGATGGCCGGGGGCCCCGCCAGGTGGATAAGGGTCCGGGCCCCTCTCAAGGGTAATGGCAGCTTTCCAGGCGTGAGTTTCCCCATCAAGGGTACGCACTCGACAAGGGACGCCTGTACCCATTAAAAAAGCCGGTGGTTGTCCGGTGGTACCAGGATTCGAGCCCGGTATCTCCCGCATGCAAGGCGAGCGCTGTAGCTCTGAGCCATCGCTGCGGTTATATGGCGTCTTCGTGTGGCTATGGCGTCTAACTGCAAGAATTCCGAAAGCACTTTTCTAGTAAGAATGCTTAAAGGGGCCATGAAGGCAAAATGCAAGATGCAAGTTTTATTCATTCAAAAGATTGCATGGTTAGAATCGTGCTGACACGACTTTTAGCGTAAACTTCGCTCAAATAAAGTGTATAATAGGAAAAAAAGAGATGGCCATACGACCCACTAGCTCATTCACGCAACAGAGCCTATGATGTCATACCGGCCAGCTCTGCGATTGGCGAAGGCCGGAAAAAGAAGCAAACGCAAATAAGGAGAATTTATAAGCTTGCCGAACGAGCTATTTGTGCCTGAATTTAGGGCACATTCTTTTTATAACTGTAAGAATGGTGGAACAAACAGTGGAAGTTAAGAAAACACACGTGAACATAAAAGTACAGATGCGTACTGCCGTTGGCCCTGCGCGCACTATGCTTCGCTTAGATGCACAGCACTGCGGGGCTTTGGGGATGTCTCAGACGACACTGGCCGATTGATGCAAGCGAAGGTGTTTACGTGACCATATTTTTCGAGCGAGCACCATGTTTCACGAAACGATTATTTTCTGCATGAACAAAAACAAGCCTGGTTTAAATACGGTTACAAACAAACCAAAGGCAGAAAACGGCTTGCCGCGGTGTGGTAGCGCCATATAGTTTGACTAACAGCGAGCAAGTCTCCGCTCCACACCAAGTTTAGCTGTAAGACTTGTTCTAATGATGTCATTGCAAACATCGTTCGAACACATGTTTTGGTGCAAGCATCAAAATTTAGCTTAAATTTAGTAATTTCGCAGTAAATAAAGCATTTTCTCTTGCTTCCGGACAAGCGCTGGGGGAACTACAGAACACGAAATCTATCGAGTAAAACAAACTTGTATTTCCTCTGCATGGCCCCTTTAAAGTGTAGTATCGTGATAAATTCAAATACGAATAACGGAGCGCGTGACTTTCAGTACATGCGACGCATCGCGGCGACGGGCCGCGTATGCGCACTGCGAACACGTTACCAGAGTTTGTGTCCAACGTTGATATTGAAACACTGTCGTTCGGTGCGTGAGCGTTTTTGTTTGTCTTTCCACCGCGTTCGGCGCCCGCTCGTGCAAGCGCTATCTAGCGATAAGTGAACACAGAGCAAGCAGCTATATTCGGAGGAGGAGGAGGCAAAAAAAAATTCCCGCGCCTTCCCGCGAGGGGAACACGAGTAAATGCAGAGCATTGGGGCCTCAGTACTGGTTGAAGGCAGTGTTGCTTCCATCGCTTCTTCGTGATGCTGAGTAGCAGACACGAGTAAACGTGGGAACGAGCGTACCAAGGAAGGAAGGAGCAACGCAGTGACTGAAGCAGAGCGAACGCTAGCCACTTTAGTTTGCAGCGCGCGCAGAGAGGGAGACGTACGGAGAGAGCGCGCATGAGCAAGCAGCGCGCGCCCTTCCACGCGCTACCGCGCTGCTATCACGCACCTGTTAGCAGAGATGCGACGGAGCGAACGGGCTGACTACGACGCATGCGCGCACCTGCTGCGGACGCGGAGCAGTGGACGCCGTCCGACGCAGGAACAGGAGGCTAAGAAATGCTCTGCATTTAAAAGTTTATTGAGAAAAAAAACGGTGGGTGGCGTCCTCAGTTCAGGAGGCCGCGCGCCGCCGCTGCTCGCGTGGCCCGCTGGATCAGGCTGAGCTGCTCCTGCAGGTCCGAGCGCATTGGTCAACGCGCATTCCCACTGCTCGGGGGGTAGGGGAAGGAGAGGAACAGGGTGTTGATGGCACAGGAAGACGAGGTGGGCAATGGTGGCTCGAACTTGATAGTCCGGGCAGTTATACTCGAAGCGTGAGGGGGAGATGTGGGAGAGGATGGTGGCGTTTAGAGTATGTTGCAGTTTGTAGTCTGCGCCAGATTCGTGATTCTCCGACGGACAGGTTAGGGTGGGGCGGAGGATATTTTTCGGCGAGCGTGGCGGTTAGTGGGATAAGATGTCGTGATGATGAAGCAGGGTGGAAGAGGACTGGATAGTGGCCGTCGTAGAGTCCGAGCCGCATGGCTTTGTAGGGAAACGCCCGGAAGTGAAGCTCGCGGGTGCAGCATGTGCTGCTTCATTCCCAGGGAGTGAGGCGTGTCCCGGGGTCCACACGATTGTATTGTAGGTTGGTCGCGATATGGCTTTCAGGAGCTTGAGCGCCGCCGGGGGTACTCTTCCCTGGAGGTAATATCGGCAGGCTTGTTGAGAGTCCCACCTAACCATAATCACAGCTATATTCGGTTATTTTTTATTTAGTGCTGAGCGCCCAACGGACGATGAAAATACAATGGTCTTTCCATAACAGTAGAAAGACCATTGGACACCTAACTGTCGCAAGTTGTTCGCACAGCGCATACGCGGCCTGTCGCCAGGATGCGGAACAATGTACTGAAAGCCACGCGCTTCGTTTTTCGTATTTAAACTTATCACGATAGTACATCCTCAGCCTTGAATTTTTTGCAGCTCTATCACCCACGCGAGCTCTGTCTGGGAAACGATGGGTGACGCCACGTGGTGAAGTTAGTAAATAACCCGAAAAATTGGATGAATATGTCATCTCAGAGGACGGTCCCACAAGAGTCGCGGAAGAACCCGTAAAACCAAGATTGTGTTCAAGCATGCGCACCAAATGTCCAGGGAAACAGCTGAACCATTCCATATCACGAACGCTTTAGTCAGGCTTGTGTTTCCTTACACGCGAAAGAGATTGCCTATCTCAACAACAACGCATGGCAACAAGGCAAGCATGCGAACGAGAAGAGGGCAACACGTCGCAGTGGGACACGCACCCTTGCTCCCGACATCTCTACTGCGCATGTACCTGCCTTTTTCACGGCCGCTGCAAGGTGACGGCACCCGTGTCTTCAGCTGGGTGTTCCGCGGTTCGTATTTCAATTGTCCACGATTGTTGATTGATTGTAGGGTTCAACGCGCCGACTCAATGCAGGCGCTGAGGCGCGCCGTAGTGGAGGGCTCCGGATTAATTTTGACCACCTGGGGATCTTTAACGTCCGCTGAAATCTCGTACATACGGGCGTTTTTGCATTTAGCCTTTATTTGAAAAGTGGCCGCCGCGGCCGGGAATTGAACCCGCGTCATCGTGCTCAGCAGCACAACGCCTTAGCCACTAGGCCACCGCGACGGTGTCCATGATTGTACATGCATGCACGTGTACATACATACATACATACATACATACATACATACATACATACATACATACATACACACAAGAGCAAAAGTTTACGGACCATTAAAGCTGCAATTTTAAGTTATTGCTCTGCCGCACGGCTGCCCGAAGTACTGTGTGCCGTAGTTTTCATTAGTTAACTGTTTATACAACATCTCGCATGCATTCGACAGTTTGTCGGGCTGTTAAAGGAAGACAAATAACCTGAAATTGTCATTTCCCTGTTCCGTAAACTTTTGATCGTGGCTGTATATACATACATACATACATACATACATACATACATACATACATACATACATACATACATACGTAGGTACATACATGCATGCATACCTTCACATACACACCTCAGATGGGGTCGTTTGGTGCATATTTTAATAAAATGAGATCATGGCTCTACAAATCTCTCGCTCCGTGTTTTAAAACATTTGTCTTTATCTGCCCCTCCCAGGCATGCCAGCGAAAGGCCTAACTACTCTTTGTTTAGTGCAGGCGGCAATACACAATTTTTTTCTCTGCTATTCACTTGAACTACATAAAAACTGAAATTTTCCTTGTCTCCTGGCAACGGATGATAAAAGGCGACACGGAAGAAGAGAGGATACACATGAACGAGCAGCCGGGCACGGCTACTAAGCGTTGAATTCTAGCCGGCCAAACAAAGGCAACGAATGTGAAAACTTTCGCCGTTTAAAACTTTCCTGCATCGCAACTTGTAAAAAATTCAAATTTAGTTTGAAAAAAGTCAATTTTTTGAAAGCCTACCACTCAGATAACAAAAACAAACCTTTTAAGCGTGGCCCACCTCGTTCGCATGCTGCACTGGGCAACGCCTGGTGAGCATGAATAATATAGGAGCGCTTTTAGGGCTGCCCAAATTTCTATGAGACAGCAGGGCGAACGAAGACGACTGGGAACGACGTGCTTGCACAAAATTAACAAATAAATATAAAACAGTTGATCGATTGGTAGCCTCACGACAAGACGCGTTGTATGACCGTTTTCTTTTAGTCGAGGCCTTTCCTCGCACTTTCGACATTTTCTCGTACAGCACACGTGTATTTACGACCAACATAGAAGCACAAAAGCCATTTTTCCTTCCTACAAAGCAACGAGCGTGAGCTTTGAGAGTTTCGTCTCCATTAATTTCTTTAGAGCAGCACATTCAGCGGAGAATAAATGTTTCTTATTACGATAAAGGAGAACAAACATTTCCGTTACTTCGTTTCTTTATTGGAACTGGGATGAGAAGTAGGTGTGGGAGAGAGAGAAGAAATCTTTAATAGGTGCGGTAACTAAACGTATGGCTTGTTACACGCGGCAAAGAAAGTGGTTGATTATTACTGCTTAGCTGCGCTTCAACGCCAGCCTACGCCGATACAATGCGGCAAAATCACAAGAGGAACATATACGCAAAGCCTCCATTCTTGTTGGTTAAACCAATTACGCCTTATGCTTTAGCAAGGACCCTTTATTTTTGTTTCAACAACATCAGAGAAAA
Organism: Haemaphysalis longicornis; assembly: GCA_013339765.2. NCBI lineage: Eukaryota > Metazoa > Arthropoda > Arachnida > Ixodida > Ixodidae > Haemaphysalis > Haemaphysalis longicornis. The sequence continues at coordinate 140,010,654 of CM023450.1, forward strand.
GCAGCTGCACTAAGCTGAGCACCATCACCGACGTATAGAGTCATTTATTTGAACGATACGTTCCAGTTGCTTTGAGCAGTTCTTAGAATTTCGGCCACCAGGAGAGGACTCGCCCTGTTTCCGAAACGAACACCATCGGAAGTTATCCGTCCTATTGCCATGCAGCTCCTCCCCCGATGGGTGATGCAAACAGCAGGTCCTACACAATTTTCGCCAGAAGGGAGAGTATAAGGATAAGGGCTGCCCCCGAAATTTTGGCGAAGCTTCTCTGCACCGGTTTTGTACGCCCTCGGTAACCAAGTGTGATGTGTCAGGGCACCCCCTCGAGAGGGGATGCATGAGAACCCCCGAAAAACAGGAAAGAAAAGAACAAAGGAACGGCCAGTTGAAGTTCGCGCCAGGAGCGCGCCAATCAGCAAGCGCCAGCGCCGACGCACCAAGGAATCATGGGCAAAGGTGGCAGCGCACTGGTCGGCCAATCAGGGAAGGCCGCGCATGGGACAAGTGGCGAGATGGCCATATAAGGACATACAAGAGGCGAAGAGCCAATGGGAGTGCGCCACGGGAGAGCCCAGAGGGTATAAAAGCGGGGCGCACAAAGAGAATGGGGAGGCAAGACAACGGGAGGCAAGAAACCGAAGACAACCAGGAGGCGGCCGGAGCACGTGAGCTTCGCGGAACGAGCCAGGGGGACGCGGCCAGGCCATCGACCACGCCATCCGAGCCTGGGCGGGAGCGGGCCGACTTCGCATTGGCACCGTCATCCTAGGTGCACCACGAACCTGTGTCTTCGTGGCCCCAGCGGCATCGGTCGGGCACCAGCGGCCTGCGTCCACGCTCCGTCGACGCTCGTCTCGACGGCCCCGAAAGGCGACGTTCGTGCCAAGCCTACCTGAGACCTCCAGCGGCAGCGGCTACCAGGGGATAGCCACCGAGGAAGCACGCCGCCGAAGGGATGACCGCGAGCATCGAACGCCGGCATCAAGGACATCCAGCGGGAGCGGATAACAGGGAGTAGCCGCAGAGGAAACGTGAGGACGCGCGGAGCCCACGCCGTCCAAGGAGTGACCGCGCGCATCGAACGCCGGCACCGAAGCGAGACGTGGACGGCTACCACCGGGTCGCGGCCACGCAACGGGTGCGACACGTCAGCGCCGACGACAGCGGGATAGGCCAGTCCATTACGGACATATTCGTAGGATACAACTAGGGAGTTGTAGTGAGAAAGAGATGAAGTAGGACTTGACGTAATGAGTGAATTTGGACTGAAGGTGTAGAACTTTATTGTAGAGTCTTTTGAGTTTTGATTTGAATTGTATATTGAGCTGTTAAGTTAGGGGTTTGTATGCGACTTGTATTTTGGGATTGTAGAGGTTTGAGTGTTTATCGTTTGTGTGTAGTTTAAATATTGAGTGCTTTGCCTGAGGGTTTTTTTTGTGTGTGCATTAAATGTGTGTTATGTCAAACTCGCCAACGGCTTCCCTGTGTCCATTGCTCCAAGCTGGTAAAGACCACCCCACCATCCGTTCACGTGACACCAAGAACTCCACTAATTAAAAAGAGCTGGAATGTCACCCGCACATTCTTTTTCTTGGACGCACTTGCCTTCATCTCATGCACATCCGGGCAGTACTGACCACACGAAACATGTTTGATGATATCACGAAGAATTCTTACTGTGATAGTGTTATTTCAATGCTTTTGTGTATCTTCATCTGTTCTTCTGAGGACAGGTATATTCCTTGTTGTAATGAGCTGCGGAAGGTCCACAAAAATAATGCGTACTGCCTTTTTTGAAGGAATTAGTAAGCATGCAATATGGGATGACAGGGGTTCAGATGTCGGCCCACGTTACAGATGCCAACGTGGTCTTCATTAATAGACAGCTTCAGTTTCACGTGCGTACAAAGTTCACGTACGCAAACGTGAAAAATATACGTAGCTCATGCGTATGTAGTTTAAAACCCTTGTAGTTACACGAACGCGACGTAGCTCGCGCAGGGCTCCTGGATGCGCGCGCTCTCCACCCAAGTGATTATAATGATGAGAATGATGATGATTAGTGGCCCTCCCTTTAAATCGGCACGTTAGTTGTCAGCAAACGACTTGCCGGTTTATTCCTTTGGTTGCTGATGGCATCCCCTTTGTCGCGCGTTATTCCTAGCTCCATCTGCTAACAGACACAGACACTGATGTAGTCACTCGGGATCAGGCGAGCCCGTTGCTGTGACGATGACAAGCGCCTCTTCTTCAGGCTTAACAACTAAAAATTGCCCGTCTATACGAAAACCAAAAGCTGTTTTGCGATTGAAACTTTGGGTGAGAGTCATCATCACCATCATCATCATCACCAGCCTATCTACCCCACTGCAGGGCAAAGGCCTCTCCCATTATTCTCCAATTACCTCGGTCCTGTGCCAACTGTGACCAATTTATCCCCGCAAACTTCTTGATCTCATCTGCCCATCTAACTTCTTGCCGCCCCCTGCAACGCTTGCTTCTCTAGGGATCCACTCTGTTGCCCTTAATACCAGCGGTTATCTTGCCTTCGCATTACATGCCCTGCCCACGTCCATTTCTCTTCTTAATTTCTACTAATATGTCTTTAACACCAGTTTGCCCCTGACCCACTCCGCTCTCTTTCTTGTCCCTTAATGTTACACCTATCATTTTCAGCTCCATTGCCCGCTGAGTCGTTCTCAATTTAAGTTGAACCCTCTTAGTGAGCCTCCAAGTTTCTGCCCCGTAGGTGAGTACCGGTAAGATTGCAGCTGTCATACACTTTCTTCTCAGCGACAATGGTAGGCTGCTATTCATTATCTGGAATGTCTGCCAATGCACCCCACCCCACTCTGATCCTTCTAATTATATCTGCCTCATGGTTGGATCTGGGGTCACAACTTGGCCTAAGTAGATATATTCGCTTACCACTTCCACTGCCTCGCCACTTATCTCAAACTGCTGTGCTGTCCCGAGGTTATTGATCATTACTTTAGTTTTCTGCATATTAATTTTCAGGCCCACGGTTCTACTCTGTTCGCCCAGTGCGGAAAGCATGCTTTGCAATTCGTCCCCCGAGTTACTTAGCAAGGCAACGTCATCAGCAAATCTGAGGTTACTGAGGTATTCTCCATAACCCTTACTCCCACCTGTTCCCAATCCAACGTTCTGAATACTTCTTGTAAGCATGCTGTGAAACATTGGAGAGATTGTGTCTCCTTGTCTGACACCCTTCCTTATAGGTATTTTACTGCTCTCCCTATGGAGGATGATGGTAGCTGTAGACCCATTGTAGATATCCTCTAGTATTCTTATATAATGCTCATCTACCCCTGGTTCCGTAATGCCTGAATGACTGCTAGGGTTTCGACCGAGTCAAATGCTTTCTCATAATCTATGAAGGCTATATATAGGGGTTCAGTATACTCGGCGCACTTCTCTATCACCTGATGATCTGTGAATATGGTCCATTGTTGAATAACCTTTACGAAACCCTGCTTGTTCTTTAGGCTGACTGAAATCTAAGGTTGCAGAGATTCGGTTAGCGATTACCTTGGTAAATACCTTGTAGACGACTGACAGTAAGCTGATCGGCCTGTAATTTTTCAAGTCCTTCATGTCGCCTTCTTATGGATTAGGATGATGTTCGCGTTCTTCCAAGATTCCGGTACCATTGCGGTCATTAGGCATTGCGTATACAGGTTTGCCAGTTTTTCAAGTACAATTTCTCCGCCATCCTTCAAGAGCATAGCTGGCAACATAGACGAATACTATAGCATTAACGAAAAAACAGCAGGTCTTGTAATTAAACTCAATAAGAGGTACAAGCTCAAGGTGGTGCAGGGCTACGCGCCCACATCCAGCCACGACGACAAGCAGTGGAACGCTTCTATGAAGATGTGGAATCGGCAGTGGCTAAAGTAAAAACACAGTATACCGTAGTTATGGGGGACTTCAATGCTAAAGTAGGCAAGAATCAGGCTGGAGACAAGGCAGTTGGGAACTATGGTCTGGGCTGTAGAAATAGCAGGGGGACCTACTAGTTGAGTTTGCAGAACGGAATAACCTACGCATAATGAATACCTTCTTCTGTAAACGGGAGAGTCGGAAGTGGACCTGGAGGAGCCCGAATGGGGAGCACAAAAATGAAATAGACCTCATATTATGCGATGACCCTGGCGTTGTGCAGGATGTGGAAGTGCTCGGAAGGTAAGGTGTAGTGACCACCGTATGGTAAGATCTCGAATTAGGCTAGATTTGAGGAGGGAACGTAACAAGCTAGTACGAAAGAAGCCGATAAATGAGCTAACAGTAAGACGTAAAGTAGAAGAATTCAGGATCGCGCTGCAGAACCGATATTCCGCCCTTAACGAGGAAGCCGAGCTTACGACACAGGAAGCCAGCGACAACCTTACACGCATTATCACGGAGTGTGCAGTAGAAGTCGGGGGCACTATGGCTAGACAGGATACTGGTAAACTCTCACAGGAGACGAAAGATCTAATCAGAAAACGGCAAACCATGAGAATCTCTACCGCAGCTGACAGAATAGAACTAGCCGAGCTTTCGAAGTTAATCAATAAGCGTAGACAGCTGACATACGGAAGTATAATATGGAGAGGATCGAATACGCTGTAAAGAACGGAGGTAGCCTGAAAGCAGGAAGAGGCGTCTTGGCGGGGGGAAAAAACAGATGTATGCACTAAGGATAAGCAAGGCAATGTCATCACAAATAGGATAAAATAGTCACAGTGCCGAGGAGTTCTATATGGATCTGTACAGTAGCAGGGACATACAGGATAATGCCGAACGAGACAGTAGTTCAGAGGAGATAGACATCCCACCAGTAACGACCGAAGAAGTAAGGAAGGCTTTGAAAGAAATGAAAGGAGGCAAATCACCTGGTGAGGATCAGATAACAGCAGACCTCTTGGGTGAGAGTAAGAATGGACAAATTGCAGGCGAAATGAACAGCTTGAAACACGATATCGCACATAGGGATTAGCGACGAAGCTGTGCGCAGACTAAAACTAATACCTTTCCTCACCCCAAATTTGCCGGTATCGTATGTTTCCCAAATCAGTACTTTTCTAAATGCCAGTTTTTTTCACAACCGAAACTCTACCCCATATTATAATACAGTGTGGCGCAATCCAAACTTCCACCTCTCCGATCCCCCTTCCACCCTGAGCTGTGGGAGAACCTGGTGACCAGCAGCCATCTGGACGAAGCAACTCCTGGCATCCAGACGAAGGCTCCGCTCACCCCATGGATTCCCGCACTGGGAACCACTCCCACTTTGAAAGTTTAAAAATAGTTCTCTCTCTCTCTCTCTCTCACGCTGCAAAGCGGGAGTGTCACGCAATGTATACTTCACCTTCTTAGAATGTAGGTAAACATGGCTCCCCGGCTCACGATGTGGGTTTACAAAAAAAAAACAAGAACTGCAGCGCTGTCGTCAAGATTTACCGCACATCTAAGAAGAAACTCCAGCGCTAATGCTAAGTTCAACAGTTACTGCTTTGAAGATATCCCCTCGACCACCGCATTACCAAGAAGCCTTCATGGATAATTGGAGACATAGCTAGAAATGTGCCCCTTCTCCCCTAGGACGACTTGCAGATCCCGCCACCGCTGCGTGGCGTCGATGACAAAGAGCTGGTGAAAATCCAGAAAGACTATAGTGCTGGGGATAACTTTGCATCCATCACTCGACGCAAGAAGCCGACGACCTCTTCGATGTACATAACAACGATTACTAGCAGCGCAACTATTCAAATCAACCATGATAGTGAAACTTAACTATGTGTCCGGTAATGCTCAGCTACAACAGCTTCCGCCATTCAAATCCTGCGCGTGGTACAAGCTTCCCTGAACGTTTTCTGGTAGTGAAAATTAAGATTTTTATGACCAGTTCACTCTTCAAGGGACCCTTGTGGCAAGTGTCCGCATACTCTCAAGTATATGTTCTGGGGAAACTACGGACTCGAATGGCGAAGAACAGGAACAGTGGGAGAGGCCTTCGTCCTGCAGTGGACCTGAGCAGGCTGATAAATGATGATGATGAATGATGATGATGATGAAGTCATCCCAAATATAATAGGCATTCATTCCACTCCCGCAGGCCGAATAACGGGAGACATTCCATAACAACATTTTAGAGCGGTAGAGGAACATTTTAGAGAAATATAACAGCAGTGTTGCCCCTGAAAAATAAAATATTTTTTGAAACTGTGTCTTGCTTGTTTATGTTTGCTTCCGCCTGGCAGCGCACGACAATCTTGTCCTGTGTTGCAACTGGGCTTGCGGTTGCTCCTGTCTGTCGTATATCGCGGCCTGCCATCTTGTCCGATATCAAAAGGGTGCAACCATATGATCTCTCACGTAAGCTGTTCTCGTTTGATCTAGAATGTTAACATTCTGGTTGGATGCTTCTGGAGAGAAGGGAGCTTCGCCATAAATAAGTGCAGAGCAAACGCCACGGCATTCTATTCGCCGACGATCGTCTGTGCAGGCCCCATTACTGAATGCGTATTCGACGCCCGCCCTTTTCGTCTAGTTTATTGCAGAGCAGACGTTCGCTCCAATAAACGTTATTTCATATCACAGCATACCGTACTATACGTATAAACGTATCCTACGGTGGCTGGCACGCATTAACCAGCCTCTATTGGGAGCGTTTATCGAATTCATTCACAAAAATACAAAAGTATGCTTACGTCTGTGCAGCAGGGAACAAGAGATTCCGAGCTTAAATTATCTCAGGAACACCTACTATTTTTCAAACTGTAGTGGCAATTCGGTGGGACAAAGAACGAGCTCACACACACAGAGCTGTGTGTTTCTACTCGTCCTTTGTACATGGTTTCCGCTACATTTTGAAAGTTATGATCCAACGAGCGCAAATTTATACGTCACCTCTTATGTTTGTTCTATTAGAGATGCGAAACAGTCAAAAAATAACCAACAAAATTGTGAATAAGAGCTGTTCCCGTTACCGAAATTCTCTAAAAATGCAACAAATAAATGTATGTGTTGCAATTTCTTTGTAAAGGATACAACGTTTTCTGTGGTTTTTTTATGAAAGTACATTCTCCGAAGGCTGGAGACATTACAAAAATTGAAAAGTGCCACGCTTGTAATACCTTAGGTTTTTCTTAGGTGTTCATGGCTAAGGGCATTTCCAAGTGTATTTCCAACCGCTGCATCGAACAAGTTTTTTAATTAGAGTGGCGGATCACGGCACATAGACATTGCGGGAAAAATTCGGTTAGATTTACATGAGCAATATTTACCTTGCGTAGAACCAATTATTTGTAGCAGAAAATTTTATCCAATTATGATTATATAGCTCATCGTGCGTGAAATAGCTGAGTTTACGTTTATGTGGTTCGGTGATTATATGTCATGTTCACTTATAGATATTTAGTTCTAGTTTCCATGTTATGTTTCGAGCTTGTTTGCTGGCTCCTTTTACGCATTTACTTGTGGTATTTGTTAAAATTGTACTCATACCTTTGTTAGCCCCCCTTACTCAATGCCCTCGCCAAGGGCCTGTAAGGTATCTGTAAATAAATAATTAAATAATAAATAAAAAATGTGCTTTAGTTGCACAAAAAATAAAATTCCAGCTTTATAGAAATACATCCCACATATCGGTAAGACATTAAGTTATTGAAAGGTGCCCGAGTTGGCTATATTCGTAACTAAAGTGTTTTTATGCGAAGCCCCTTTTTTATGTCTTTTTACGGTATAAGGTTACTTCTACCCGAATTTCCACACGTTGTGATGGCTTAGCTGGCTATGGACAATGCATTAGACAGATCAATCGCAGCTGCAATACTGAGTTTAATTCTAGTCATAACACGTGCTCGAGATTGCAAGAAAATGCTTTTGTAAGTGGCAATAATAGGGTGTCTGAATTTTAAATTTTGCATCTATTACCACCCCTAAAGCGCGTGGGATCACGCTGAAGGAGGGGATAACCGTTATATACAGGCACCGAGGGATATGAATGTTCCTTTTCGGTCACAAACCATTAGACATCGTCTGAAAGGCCAAACAGGCAGCCTGTTCGCAGCCCATCAGTGTGCAAATGACGATTGGTCGACGGAGTGCTTGGAGGCGCAAAGTGCTTAGAGACTCATGGCTTGGAGACGCAAAAGCTATCATTGCCAGCGTGAGAGCGCCTAGACCGCATCGGCACCTCGCTCCAACTGTGGGACGTAATCGCTACGTCATGAAGAAATAAAAATGTAACAGGAGCGAGAAATGTCAGCTTTATTTACTTATTTCTCAGCAAATAACGCATCGTATTCGTTGAGCAAAAATTGAGAGAGCTAAGAAACGCATACTTTTTCGCATAAAACAAAATTTCAGTCATCCTTTAGTGTCTCTTTAGGCGACATATCAATCGTGTTTTCTTTTGTGCCCAAGTTCTACGGCACTTGTGCTACTACTACGAAGTTCCACTGTGATGAAAGTTGGTTTTTTTCTCTCACTGCCTGGCAGCATGACTCTTGTTGACCAAGGGCCACGGCGTATTTTTTTTTGTTTTGTTTTGCGACAGAAAGAAGGCTTAAATTTTATTCACTCGTATGTGGTGGTTTTTGTAATGTTTTGCTTGTAAAAATGTATTGATCGCTTAGCGAAGACTAAAACAGTGCGAAAGAGCACTAGAAACTGTAGTCCGACGCTGGAACTATCCGGACGAGCGAAATAAATCAAGTGAAGACATCTACAAAATAATTTACTTCTGAAAGGCAGATGATCAAAATCTATAGGAACTGACAATATTGCATGACTTGTTACGTGATAGAAAACCCCGCATATATTATATACATCAAACTGTATATTTCATGGGGAGGGGTGCATATTCAGAGGCTGTAAAAACTGCGCGTTCATGGTGAGGAGTTGTTAGGAAATAAAAAAAAATCGAAGTAGACGTGCTACAAGGAAAACAGAATTTACGTATGGCAAAAAACTTTAAAATGTTTTATGGAGGAAGATGAGGAGGAAAAACTTTATTCGAATGAAGACCTGGAAGGTGGTCGGGGTATTTCGTCCAGGATTCCGTCGGTTCTACCCTCCGTCTCCGCCCTTTCGGTCAGCCACAACTGCTTATTCGGACCAGGGCTGGCAAGCTCACTCTCCCACTGCTCGTAGGTAGCAATCGTGTCATTGAGTCAACACCCTAAACGGATGCACACTACCAATGCAGCTCTTAAATACATAAGTTTTGAGGTTTGCCTTTTCTCAGCTCATTTTTATGGATTTTTAAATCGTTCTGATGAAACGGTTTTGAGACACTTGAGTGCTCCTCGTACAGTGCGCTGATATGTCTCTGTAAGTAACATATAGACCACTTTATTTTGGCGTTAATTATTTTGTTGCACTTAGTTGCTCTTTATACATACGACGCCAACAATGGTAATGTTTTATTGAGATCTGGAAACAGATGCAACACATTACATGGCTTCTATGCCACAACCACATAAAACATACAAGAAAGCCGGTGGGTTCGTGCAATGCTGCAAAACAACCTCAAACAAAGAAAACCCATAACTTTTGTGCGTATGAGCAGAGAACCGAGCTAATGCCCTTGACGTTGTTTTGTTTTTTTGTTTACTAGACACATGAACAACTGGACAATCGTGGTACTTAACCATTTTAATGTGCTGTGATTTCTCCACAAGCCCTCATAACAACAATAACTACATTTTTATGTTTATTTGACATGTTTGGCACACGACACTTTGTACAGATGACACCTTGTAAAATCTCTATACCACGTCCTTTAAGACGCTTTTAGGGCAAAATATCCGATGTTGCACACAGCGCGTCTTGTGGCAACACTATGAACTACGTAAAGATACAGCGATGTACATGTGTGACTCGCATGAACCCTTGTCAAATTCCAACTTTGTTCAAAATTACCAAGACGTTAAGGGTTGCACCAATACACAAAACACGTGGTTATCTCAGCCTTATTTATACAGAAAACAGCACCTGGTAGCTCCAGCCAGCTAGAACAGCGTTTTCAATCCACATCATCACTCCCACGATGTTATTTGAGACAAGTGATATCCCCCAAATATTGCACTGTAAAATTTAAAGGCTCTTTGGAATTCCTCTCCGCAGGGCGTACACACCCCTTATAAAACGTCATTATCAGATTGCTCTGTATTGCGCGTCGGCTCACCCAGCCTTCATTTCTGTTTAGGCCTCAGTTTCTCAAGCGAATTTAATATCTGCCTCATAAATGCATCCTATTCGAAGGCACCTGAAACCTTTTTCTCCGCATACATTTCAATATATTAACTTTGTTCGCTATTTCCCACTAATTGCATAACATAATTCGTAACATTGACTTGCAGAGAAAAAGATAAAAGCAAGTTAAGGGACTGAATAAGTACTTTCGCTAAAATTACCGACGAAACTTCGCAAACTCCCTAAAAGCCAGGACGGGGCCCAGAAAATAACAGGCAAAACAGCGCGATTTCTGTTGTGCTTTCCTACAACGTTCCAGCGAATAACACTGCCACCTTCTCGAAGTTCATGCTTCAGTGTTGGTTTACCCAAATTGGAGGAAATACACAGATCTCAATGTCTCAAAAAAATTTCTTTCGGTTTGGACTAGCGTAACTTGAAAGTGGCCTGACTTGTAGGGCAGCAGTGGCTACTAATCGGAGTGAAATCTATCCTTTCGTTATCTTTAAGGGGTAAGTGATGGGTAGAGCGAAACAACATATCAGTGCGCCTTGTCCAACTGTTAAAACGCACTATATTGCAACGAGCAGCTTCCTTAGGAGGCCTATATGTGAATGAAACATATCATAAATATTTATTTATTTATTTATTTATTTATTTATTTATTTATTTATTTATTTATTTATTATTTATTTATTTATTTATTTATTTATTTATTTGTAAATACAGTTCACGTATTCTGTGACTATTTTTCTTTGTTGAGTGCCTTCCAAACCAGTTTTAAAGAAAAAGTTTTGGTTAATATTATTTTGCACTAGCGCTGCATTTTCTAAAGATTTCAGTGACTAGCTCGACTGTGACCCAATATATCCTGCTTCTGTTCATAATGTTTGAAACGACGCACTTCCATCCTATTCCCGTCCTGGTGTGGTCTGCCCTTTACGTTTCGTATAGCCCCTGCTGGGTTTCTTCATCCGGATCGAACGTCGAATGGTCGTTTTTGCACTGATATCTTGAACGGAAAGCCCGTAGCTGCGACCAAGTACACCATCATTGAAACATTCCCTTGAAAGCATCTTTTCAAGAACGGCGAGATTGTCATTGGTAAAGGGAGAACGAATGTTTTGACAGACTACAGCAAAGTCCAAGAATAACTGAAACTTGTAAACGGAAATAAACACGCTAAGCACTTCTAAGCGAACAAAAATGAGCAGCATCTACCTATTACCTGAACCCGAAACTTGAAACACCATAGTCTTAGTATACTATCCCAGGGATAGATGGTCCCACACTGCGGGTCGTAAGTAAATCTCACAATAAGACGGCTTTTCCAAAATAATACAGATGAAGTCTCGATTGTAAGCATTAGTCACCCGAAACTCGTCCTAACTACAAATGAGTCAGAAATGCCAGTTTCCACGAAAGCCTGTCTACTTTTCTAATTTCCATACTTATGGGACAATCATGCAAGATGAAGTTCAGCAAGAGACCCTTTCGTGCAATTTGGGAAACAATTGCTCGCCGTACAGGGGCTGCCACGGTGATCTGTAGCTCCACAATGCGGCGGGTGTTGTTGTTGCGACTGTAAATGGACGAGCTACTTAACCCCGCAATGCAGCAAACCGAATTGTTATCTCCTAGTTGACACAGAAACTTTCATTTCCACAAAAACATCATTTACGAAAAATTAGCACGATGCAAACTTGCAAGCACATTGCACCAATCTTTTCTTTCCCCTAAGGTAAAAGATTTATTCTGAGCACTAAAGGTACAAAAATAGCAGGGATTATATTTTAACAACCGCAGAACAATCGCAAATGTATTGTAACACAACGTACGATGAGAATGCAATGCAATGAAACAGTGCAATATGAAGGTGATAAGAAAGAAGTTTCTCAGACGGCACAATACTATGGGTGGTGACTTAAGGTAGAAAACGGTGTGAATTAAGACAGGAAACGCGTAACAAGAAGAGATCATGGCAAAAATTTCATCTTAACGCAACAAGAGTTCAGGACAGGGAATATTTGCGGTGTTCAAACTCAGCTCTCGGATTTGGTTTAAGGTCTATACGTAAAGTAAGCTGAACTATTGCTGAAAAATACTGATACAAGAAACACTGACCCGCCCTCATTACAACCTCTCACACCTACCAAACGGTTCACAGCAATAAACTACTGTTTATGTAGGCCAAGACGCATCGCAAACAATTGATGCGTTATTTGCCTGCGGCCAACAAAACCAAGAACAACCTCAGTAAAACGGGATGATGCACTCGCAATCCCAAAAAGCAAACATTGCGGCCTTCAGCAGAAAGAATTTTTACAAATTACTTACAGCAGCCCACGCATTTCAATTATTTTTATATAACCGTCACGCAGTTACACTTCTGTGAAGGCTTTCTGAAATGACCTACGCTGATGCTGTTGTTTGCGTAAGACACTCGACGGCCTTCCTTCTTGAAGCAAGAGGTTTTCGACAGGGACTTCCGTAGGACGCCGAGTACCTGGTGAAAGAAACACGTTACAACTGTCATGAACGTCCTTCATTAGGCAATATGCATATATCTTTCGTTCCTATACAAACTTTAGCACTTCTCAAATCTCCACACTTAAATTTATAAGCGGTATTTTCAGTACTAACAAATCTTGCATGAATTCGACAAATTTCATTACGACTTCTTAATTGGCAAGTTACTTGATTGCTAAACGTTCGTCTTGAAAAAAGCCTCAACGCAGTAACTTCGCTCACTGCGGACGCGACCAAGTTTGAATAATTGTGCTTCTTTGCTCATTGTTATTTCTTGCAGAAGGCATTCTTTATTCATCACGGATGCTAACTACAGGAAGGCTCTGTTCAAATTCCAAGCCCTATGTAACCTGGAAAGAGGTGCAATCACAAAAAAAAAAGCCCTCGGCAGGCACCAAAGCGCTAGTACGCATCTCGCGTGCAACCAAGGCACGGCTTAAACATGTGGCTTCTCAGTGCAAGTTCTTGACAGCCCGGCTTGTTGCGGTAAGCATAAGTTTAACCTACTACAGGACTCACCATGTTTATAAATAAGTAAGTATATATATATATATATATATGCGTGTATGTGTGTGTGTGTGTGCGTGCGAAATTAGTAGTGACATATGGCTTTTTCAGGTTCCTGTAACAAATTGCGTGTGCATGTCTGTGCACTTTTGTGTTAGGCTTGCGCATCGTATCCAGCATAAAGGCGGTCAGGCTGCACCCACAAGCCCGCTCCGCACATGGAACTACTTTAAAGGCGACAATCTTTCTTGGGGTTATGAACGCGGAAATTTTGGTCTGTCCGTTTGTCTGTCACTGGATTCAACCGGCTGGCCAACAAACAGCTGCAGCTGCAAGAATGCCTGAACACACAGTTTCTAGGGAAGGCTGTTCTAAACCTCTGAAACGGTTCGGATGGCTCGTATTTGTCTCCGGTGCTCGGGAGCGAAGAAAACGTCAGACATATTTATTGCAAAATGTAGTTACAAAACGGAAAGCACAGCAATCTTTTAGTTAGGAAGATGAGTTCGAGTTGCTTCAAGGCAGGAAAAAGTTAAAATTAAACAAGGCATTAACACGACGGCGAAGAGAGGCGAGTAGAAATCAAACACAAAGTGCTGAGAGCTGGTGCTATTATAAGCACACCAGAAACAAAAAAATCCCACCAGACCTCGCGCGAGGAGTGCGAATGACGGCAAAATGAGTTGAATTCAGAGAACCTTACGAACATTCATCATGCGGGGAGCGTGACGATTAGGTGTAGAGGGAAGAGGGTATTGCGTGACAGAGGCGGCAGAACACTATTGTCTTTTACACCTTTTCAACGAAGCGTACATTCAAGGGGCGCAAATTTACCTGGTTCCGTGCACCTATTTGTCACGGCATTTGACCCAGCTGTGCACGCACATCACTCAACTTGCTCTCTGCTATCGGTCAGCGGATTGCAATCTTCCACTATTCCTTTGGCACTAATAGTACCAGAGCACGCCACGCGGTTTTCACGCAGCCTCAAGAGCTCAAGCGCTATAACACGAAACACAACCGTAGTTGTATTTGCATAGGTCGCATAGGTCACCCGGCATTCAAGAGTAAAAGCGGCGAATGTCGCGTGCTCGCTCTGAATGTGAGGTTTAAGTGATGATGCGAACGCCGTGTCGTCTCACGGCAGTTTCCCTCCCATCCCACTTCATTTTGTGCCACCCCTTTCCTTTGCGCTAAATTCATTCCTTCTTCCCAGTCTGATCTTTACGCGTAGTGTTGACCTCTCTTCACATAATATATTAAACCCAAAAAGCAATTTCACAATTCTTATCTTATTTTTGTTCCTTTCCATTACCTCATTGCTTGCCGAACTCGACCTTTTTTGTCTTTCTGAAATTGATTTTGTAACGTTAGCATTTGTGCAATGCTGGAGATGTTACGACCTAATGCTTTTTCCGAGGCTAACGTTCAAGACGAACCCACACAATAGCTTGAAAACGCGTAATCAAATTCGTACACAAGAGCCGGGATAGCTGATGGACACTCATTATCTATCAATTTCTTGCAGAACGGCCCCGCACAAAAATGCCTCCTCATACGTGACGGGCGACCTTTTTCCTAACAATAAAACCATGAAGCCTGTAATTACACGCTTTATAGTACCGTACAGATCGTGCATCTGGTGTGAGACGCTAGTTCTCTACGTCTTAGCAATGTTACTACGAAACTATGTCTTGTATCAGTAATAGCAGAGTCCTTCAAAAGCAATGAAGGACTGTGGTAATACTGGTAATGCTTGTCCTTATTTTAGAAAAAAATCACTATGCACATCAATCACAACTTCTCGCTAAACTTACCTCTCCATTGAAGAAACAAAACAGAAGTGCCACACAGAGGCCCTGAAAGAAAAAAAAAGACCAATGTACACAACAAATAGTCCTCTTAGGATGAAAATTATTTGCAGTATTTTACAATTTAGTTGATATGGAGCAATTCATTTACCACACTTAATCGCCTATGTCAACAAATAAACAGAGTCCTTGTGCCTGTAGGCCACAATGGCCATTATTTAACCGAATGGTGAAAACGGGATTATTTGTTGTGCCAATGAGCATGATTGACTGCAAACGGTAAGCAACCTAATTACCACTTGCCCATACACTGAAAGCTTTGTCAGAAGAAAATTCGGGTCCCCGGTAAAAATAAGTTTATTAGGCGAAGCAGAACCTGGAACGGTGAGAACGAAGAAATCACAGCCAAACGGGCCAAGGTGCGCTTTTCTCCAACCCTATTAGTCGCTTCGGAGTCACAGAAACTCGCTTACGGTCTTGGTATCTATCTTCGCGGCCACGCGGATGTAATGTACATGGCATCGTTTCGAAGCTTACGAAAAATGTCCAAGGAAGCGTTGATTAAAATTTGATAGAATGTAAAAGTACCATTTAGAAAGAAATAAGGGCCATGCAGTTAGAATATTTTCTGTACACAAAAAGCCGTTCCATGACTTAAGCGTCAAAGCGTGTGGTCCGGCTTTATTCTGGCATCCAGAACCACTTCAGTAAATGCCCTCCAGTTAAATAAGCGGCCAGTTCCTTCTGGGAAAATTTGCAGTTGACGTCCTTTATGTGGAGCACCACCTCGAAAGGACTAAAATAGCGGCGTAAATTTTTTTCGGAACGTCTTCGAAGCCGCAGATGTCTCCGTACGTGAGCTTGGTCACGTGTTTATTTCAGCGATGGTCTAGTCTTGGTAAGCCATTCTGTTAGCCTGGTCTCTGCGGATGATAAGCAGTCAATCGTTTCGAAGCAACGTAGTTCCTGTCCCTATTCGGTAGGTTCTGTTTTGAACACTGTGCGTCTGACGGGTATCGCAACTGATAGTGCAGGCGAAGCAGTATGTTGGGGACGAAATCCCTTGAAATGTCAGTCCATGTTTGTCTAGGTAACGCCTGTTGGCGCAGTACTGGATGAGATGGTCAGTGCCAACAACCATCTCCCAATTTACATCTTATGACGCAAAAAACGGCCCCAGAAGATACATTTCGATACGAAGAATTATCCAAATTCGGTGGATCAAGGGCTGAAGAGTAGGCGGTGTCTTCACCTGAGGCAGTCACCACACGTACTGATGTGCAGCTTGATTGCCGCAGAAACATTCTGCCAGTAAACTCGAAAGCGTGCCAGTGTGCGGGTAAAACTCAGGTGCCCATAAGAAGGAACGCCGTAGAAGCACGCAGAATTAATGGCGCAGCAGTGGTGGTACAGCAAGCAACCAAGTAGCCATGATAGGGCCAAATGGTCTTTGTAGACAAACCCATCGAAGAGGAAACAGTGAGAGGGAGTGCATAAAAAATCCTCAACGATTTGAGCCCTGGCCATTAAGCGCTCAGCGGTGACCGAACTTTCGTATCCTTTTTCGGTTCCCGAGTAAGAACTCGCTCCTCCAATGCTCCTATCAGAGCGGTCGTACCTTCCGAGTCAGCAGGATACCGCTGCAAGGGACCCGTGGTTGCTAGTGAGCGTTGAGGTGGAGTCTTTCCTAATTGTAGACGATCGTCGCGTCATACTGTTGATGCCTTAGACAACAGTAGCTTCGGAGTAGCTTCACGCTTAACAGTAGCTTCACGCCAGACGCCGTGAAAGCTGTTTGAAGTTTTCAAGCCGAAGTGGCTTTACATGCAGGTACCTCGGGTTTTTGTAGCGACCTATATTGCGGCAAAGAATTCCTTTCGGTTGTGAAATTGTTGGCCTTAGCTCTTGAGAGAGTAGAAGTGCCAGTTACAACAGCTCTTGATGCTGAAGCAAAAGCAGGGCTCTCATAGCGCTGCAAAGTCAGAGCAACCGTCATGGGCGCTTTGTCGACGTCGTATTCAGGGAAAATATCTGGGCCTGAACGTAACCTGTGTGGCTGGGGGTACTACGCCCGCTAGGATGTGAGTACAGAAGCAGAAATGGCTGAGCTTCAGACTTAAATTCGTTATGGTTGGAACAGAGTGCCACGATGCGTGCCTTGTGCGTTTCACGTGAATACTGGCGTGGTGTCCGGCACTCTCAACATCGGTAATCTTTTACGTAAAACTGCCATGTAGCGGGGCACGAAGCTTCAAATATTGCTGCTTTAACGGTGCAACATGACTCACCGGCATGTTAACGCTGATTATCATGAGTGTTGAGGCCGGGTAGTGGCCGGTGGGCGTCAGTGACGACATCATTTGCAGCAGTGTTCGGATAATTTTCAACGTCCGTGAAGGTTCGCTTACGTCAGGGCGGTCAGTGTTAGGGGATGGTGACGCTGGGCTTCAGGCAGAAGGTACCACGTGCAGCAATGCAGATTTCGCAGGTCATGTGGGTAGCTACCACGCTTCAAGGTAGTGCGACTCGCTCCTGAGCCAGTGGTATATGTTTAACTTGTATTCACTAGCGGGGCACACATGCAGGCAATCATGTGAGTGCGCCGTCACTGGTTACGTCAGGCTCCGCGAGATGGCGGTAGTTGTCCGTGCTGTTGGGATCCTGGCGCCCGAGCCATTGCGCGATCGCTAGGTTTGTGCCATGGCGCGGCGCTTTTCCCCTCTCTCCTCGAAATGCCGGCTCGTCTCGGCGCAGCTGTGTAGAGCCGAGCCGTCTTCTCAAACTCCTGCCTGAGATGAAGGCTGCAGCAACCATTACGGCGATAAAACACTGTCACGCAGCAGGTGCTCCGCCCTGGTAGCGGACCTAACCTCACTTCATTGGCCCGTTTGAACGATTCCCGACTCCCCCTCTAGCTGGCACACGAAACGCGCGCCCTGCGCAGGGGTCCGTTCGGGGAGACGCTTCGAGGACGCCGAAGGCATTGGCCGAAGGTATGTGACGCTTTCTTTAGCAGCCGGCTGCAACTCTGTTGCGCCGGCGAAAGCCCACCAGCCCTCCCGGCTGCCGGCCCGTGCCTTAGGCTGTTCCTGTTGTCCCTACGCTTGCGTATAGTAAGGCCGTACCTACCTCTCGACGAATACGCCGTGCGGTACGCGCCTGTGAGCGAATGGGCCGCGTCTTCCTCGCTGCGGCGAGCCGATCTGGCCAGCACGGCGATGCGCGCGCACAACGGTTCCGCCGCGCCCCGGATTTTGCCCTGACCGAAGAGCCCACTGGCTCTGCGCCGACGACGCGCGCACACTTGCGCGTGGCGCCCCATCGCCCCTATCACCTAAAGGGAAGTGCGTACCGCCCCTGTAAATAATGTAATTGGGACGTTGGTGTGAAATAAACGTCTTCCCTCCGTACCCAGGGCATATTCCTTCGTCGCCCCTACACCACCTGCCCAATAGAGGCGGTCTTGAGGTGTTGCGACGGCGTTTCAGTATCGTGAGCATGCTCAGTTAGCTCGAACCCACGGTGGTTCCTCGGAGTGTGCATGAGTGCATGCCTTGTGCAATGCTAGGGTTAGGCATATTGTGAGGTAGAGAGACCACAGTCCTTAGCACATGATTTGGGTTGGACGTTCCAAGGTCTACCCCACCGAACGCAAAGTAATGCCTCGACTCCAATTTGAGTGCGATTATTAACATCTATGTTGACACTTCCGTTGAGAATCGGGTTGAAACGGAGGAGCCGACGCACGCCGGTGTTTTAGATGCAAAGCATCTCTTGCTCGGGGCTATGTCCGGCGTCCGTTCGTTGACCGCATCTCTCCCCCTACACAATAAAAAAAAAGAAATAGTTAGCGGCGTCCGGTTTTGATACCACGCCTATCTGGCCGCAACGGGAGGTACGCGGCGCTCTTCCCACTGCGCTACAAAACCGAGACAGGAGCAAGTGCTACGAGCGCGCCTTATGTCCTTGACTCATTCAAACTACGTCAAGAAGCTACTGATACAACGAAGGCACGCGAAGCTGAACGTCAATAGAAACGACAAATTGAAAACTTTAAAGGAGGATGTTAGCGTCTCTTGCTCGGGGGGATGTCCCGCGTCCGTGCCCCGTCCGCAGCGCCTGTGATGATGATTGTGGCAGGATGCCCTTAGGGACTGGCCAACCAAAGAATCCATCACGAGATAGCTTCGCGTTCAACCACCGTCGTCATCTTCCCGTAGGGGAACCGCTGAAGACGAAGAAGGAGAAGAAGACAAAGCTGCGAAGAGGAGGGTGTGTACGTTGCTCTCGCCCCGTTCGCAGCGCTTCTGATGATGATTTTGGCAGGATGCCCCTAGGGATTGGCCAACCAAAGAATCCATCACGAGATAGCTTCGCGTTCAACCACCGCCGTCATCTTCCCGTAGGGGAACCGCTGAAGAAGAAGAAGACGAAGCTGCGAAGACGAGGGCGTGTACGTTGCTCTCAGCCGGTGCACCAACGTCAACAACCTTTACCTCACCAACGCTGACGGAGACTACCGATTCTACTACAGAGACGACAACATCGACAAGAACATGATGGACGAGTTTCGGCGCCTCGAGCACCACTGCCTACTCACCGTAACACAACAGTACTTGCGTGCCTTTGCCACCGGTGTGGACCCGGACGTGGAATTCCCGCTGGCGCTACTAAACACCATCACTCAACATAACGGCAACACGCCAGCTGCGCGATAACGCGCATGCGCGTCTCCTCTCTCATCCTCCTCCTCTCCACTCCATCTGCTCTATATAATAAACCCGGTCCGCGCACGCTTCCTCAGTTGCTACTTCGGTTGAGACACGCTGCACCGTCCGATGAGCTGAATGGACGCCAACAATTCTGCTTTGCATCACCACATAGTTCCCTTCGGGGAGATGGTGTAATTTTTTTTCTTTCTTCTTCACCGTGCGGGCCCAGCGGCACAAGCCACGCCATGTCCGTGGCGCTTCGGCCATGCTCGTGTCTTTTTCCAGTGTTGCCAAGTGAGGAAATTGACAGCTAAACGTTTCAATGAATACCATCTATACGTAGGGTGTTGATCTGAATGGCGGCACGCCGACGACGCAGCTGCATTCAACACGTCCCTGGCTTCAATGGATGAAAGGTTAAGCCAGAAGGTGCCCTCGAGCTTTGTTAACGTTGCTCTAAAATAGCATGTATGGGACCCCAGGATGCGTGGTGGAACCTGAAAATAATTTCGGCTGCTAGCCGGTTAACAAGGCACAGGTTTCCACTTGTAGGTTGGGGACGTGGGTGAAGCTGTAGCCTCTTACATTTGTTCGAGGCTCTGAAGCGCAGCTGTATAAAATAGAGCCACCAAAAAGTGCGCACGTCCAGGCTCGCCACGGTGATTGTTCTCTCCTGTCACATGGCCTGGCTTGCACACGCGGGTTACGCTGCTGCTGATGGTGAAGGCACAATGTGGTTTATGCCGACAGGGGGCGGTAAACTTGAGGACGCGGCCTCTGCACAACCATTGTCAGTTTCAGTGATTAATTCCATGTATGTAACCATCGTACTAATGCCTGACGATGACCGTAAAGTAATTTCCAGTAAATAAATATCTTGCCCCTATCTATTAAGTCAAAATGCAGTGGAGCATTTCCGCTACCTTTTCCGCAAAATCGCATTTCGCCTGCGAGTCATTGTAAAATCAGCTTTTGAACACACCAAGAAAGCACATTCAGTCACCTGTAATGACGTCACTAACGCTGAAACGATCTCGTAGGCGAGGAACATGGAGCCTTTATCAGGCCTGAACGGAGTTACCACGTAGTGCAGGCCTAAGAGAGGGAGCAAGATCACAGTGGCCCGAACGGCTTTCCTGTTCGGAAGACAAGAAATAGAACGAGGTGTTAAATTGAAAAGTTTGCCCTAGTATTCATATAAAGTGCTAAATTCACATCACAGCTAAATGTTTGCACTAGTATTCACCGGCGAAAACTTTTTTTTTCTGGAAACAAAATATTACAATAACCATAAATATAATTTATGCAGGCTGCCCCGGTTGCTTCGCACTAATAATGCTATCCTGGATGCGCTTCCTAGAATCTTTACCGATAACCGCTCTTAAAGCAACATTCTCTGCTTAGCTGCCCCTATCATATAAAGTCTCCAAACTTGTAGGCGTACCGTGTGCTTTCATTGTCGGGAGAATTCTCAGCTCGAAGCTTGGTGACCAGGACCCGTACAATGTTCACGAGGAATGCAAAACTAAGCTGCAAAAGAAAGCAAAAAAGAACAGCGCCAATAATTTTCCTTTTAGAAAGACAAAATTGATGTCAAGGACAGACCAGTTATATTAACCGTCTATTGCTGTTCGCGAACACATCACATGGGCGGTTCATGGTCGTGGGTACCTGTGTGAATTTCCAGTTAGAATAATTTGGCAGCTTGAGACCTGGTGACGTATTTACTCGCATAGAAATACAAAACGTTCTTGTTTCCCCCACTGTGGTTGTCTCTTGTGTGGACTTCGACTAACATGCTGCTGGTATGAATGGCTATGACACTACAAGCATCTTATATAATGCGGCAAAGGCGTGACCAAATATGCTAGGATTTTTTTATTCTCACAGTGGAAATATTCTTGTTACCTATGTTAGAGTACTATATATTATCCGTTAACAATAACTGGTCTCCGCAGCTCTAAATTAGCGATTATAAAGACTTCTCAACGCTCTCCTGTTTTGTTTTATACACATCTGAAAACGTGTTTTATCCTTTAATAAATAATTACATGTAGTTAAAACTACTCGCACTGTACTTATTATCGCATCGCATAAACACGCTTGCGAGACAATCAAAAAGGTAAAATTTTTACCAGTATAGAGAAGCAAACAGGAACGCTGAGTACGTAAGTGTACCAGACCTCGTGCTCCACCCAGCACCTAAAAACACAACAGGCATCAGTATAAGAAACATGACCGGAATCAATATAATGCTAGTTCCTGCTCTGTTAAATACGAGGCACGGCAGACGCCTGCACTAAATGTAGAGTTATTCATTTTTACGAGAGAGAAATTAACGTTCGTAACGTTGGCATCTGCGTTGTCAGACTCCCTAGCAATTACGTTCCACATACGCTACTTCAGTCTCCCTGTCGGTATTCACTTCAAAAAACTTTAAAAACACAGATTGTGCGCCGGCACGGTGGTACATATCTGAGCGGGAAACAGCTCGAAAAAACACAAGACTACACACGAGAGCATAAACACCGGCGAACTGTAGCTGTATGCTCTATCTGGTCGTCGTTTTATTTTACGCTGTTTCACTACTAAATTTAAAATACGGAATCACATTCCCAAAAACGTTGAGGGCACGGTACAGGCGTCCTACACAGTTTTGGGCACGTAATGCTACTATCGTTTTAATGGTCTAACTATTATAGAAAACACGTCTGTACCTTTGTGGGAGCTATCTACGTGAATGAAGTAAAAATCTTTTGCTTTGGCACAAGCATTACCCGCATACAAGACACTTGAAAGTCGACAAGAAAACTGCATGATAACAGTACTATATTAGAATCACAGACATTCCAAAGGACATAAACAATCATGTGCGGATGTAGTGCTTACATCCGCGATGCTTCAAGGTCTATGCCTCGAAGTATGGCGTAGCCTATACTTGGAAGCAACGGGAAACCTGCAAAGGACAATGGTTTTTAATATATTGCACTGAGAGGATGAACACGTTTTTTGTTTGCAACTCGCAATTAGGCTATGGCTGAACTCGACACAGAAGGAAACAGGTGACCAGTGCAAACGTCGATGTCTTAATAAATCTTGGTATTTCGTGCCCTAAATTTTGTAAATTACGCAATGATGTTTGCGCGCCCAGAGAGTAAATCGAGCAGTGCTTTGATCCTAGATCTTGAGTAGTAATGCATCAACGAACACTTTTAGCTGAATTAAACAGCATGCCTAGAAATTAGACATTGTTATACGTGAACATAAACACATGCCAACACGAATGGTAGCAGGACGTTAAACACTTCGTCAAAGTGCTGGCACACAAAGACACGTTTTGTGATTCACTATCCATATTGGAGGAGCCACATGTTTGTGCTAACTCAGCTGCATTATTCTAGACATGATCAACATGCAACAGAACTTTTCATCTGCGAAGAATGGTTATGTATATGGCAAGTCGACTCAATACAAAACCTTCTGCTGCATAAATTGAAAGCTGTAAACACTCAATTCCGCAAGCCCTACTTACATGCCGCTTTGTGCAGACTTTAAAAAACCTTGAGTTGTCTAGTAATGGATTCAACTGCTACTAACAAACGATTACACGCTGAGCCATGAAGTTAACCACGCACCCCAACCCGACGAGCAGAAACCACTTTAGTATCTTGTTCTCGGCGATGAATGCAAGCACAAGAAGCGTGTGAAGGTAAAGGCCTTCGCAGAACATCCACAGGTAGTTGCACAGGAGGAAGTACTGCGTCACCACGTGCAGAACTTGACACCATGTCTGCAAAGGGAAGAAACAAAATGGAGGGTGATGCAGGCCCTCACTTAGTAGGTACTCGTGAATGTGAGCCGCATGTTTATCGGTGATTCTTACCGGATTCTCTTCTATCACCAGTGGTTGAGCAATGACGTGGATGTACCACAGTATCCAACACAAATTATTGATGATGAACGACGTGAAGAGATTTTTATGGATTGTGATTCGCCTGCAGCGGAGTGACCTGCAAGAAGAGTAATTTCTATTGTAACTCCTCAGCGCGCCGTATACCGTCAAAGCACTAGCGTAAGCAAGGGGATCGTGGGAGGGGCCGCGACCCCGGTCGACATTTTCGGGGTGGCGGGATGGGGGAATAGACGAGGCGACTGATTCTGCCTCTCTTCAAATGGCGACCCCTATAACTATTCGTCTGCCACACGCTGTGCGTAAAGCTCACGACATTCGCGATATTCTCTAATAAAAACGAAAATGAACAAAATATTATGAAGGGTTTGTTGCGTACGCCCACTGAACCCCGAAGTTTTTCCTTTGCAACTTCGAACTTACAACTTCGAACTCCAGTGGCCGAAAGCCGCAAGATAACCTTCCCGATTTAAACAGTTAGCTTTAAATGTATATCACACGATCGTTCTGGTCTGCGTAAATTCATTCCTGTTTCGCAAAGACTGGTGTTAGTTACACCGAAAACCTTTAACAGCTTATGCGTAGCTATTATAGGAAAGTAATAGATAAAGCTGTTCATTAGTTTTTATGCATGTCGATAGCCCGTGGAGCAGAGTGCTGCCAGCGTGTTAACGAAAATCGTAGAAAGCAAGTGTGCTATCGAATAGTTTCCATAGATGAAACTGCAACATCACACGTTCATGGCGCAACAGGTACATGTGTTGCGGCAAATGTTTACTCTGCCATATATAAATGAGTACCATTTACTGTCATCCTTTTCGCAAACAAAAGGATTTCACAAGAGACTAATTCTGAGTATCTCCAACATTACACGCGTCTCCTCGACTCGGTCGAGTGGAGAATGCTGAAATGCTTTTGGATGCGAACATCGCTTCCAAGTTTATCCTCCATTGGAGGCCCGAGTCTAGGAGGAATTCAGAATACCAGGGTAAGTACAGTGGAACCCCGGTAAAGTCCCCGGGTTTCACGACAAACATATCGACTCCCGGCAAAGTCCCCGTAGAAAATGAGCATTAAAACCTCGGTTTTCCAACGCGATTTATTGCTTCACCCGCGTTATCCGGCGAGCGACGCGCAGCGAGTGACTGACCGGCGGACGAAATGAAAGCGCTGTGGGCCTGTTCTGTGGACCTTAAGCCCACTGAATCGGCTCTGTCCGGCAGAGCTTTTTTCTCCGTCTCATATTTCGTTTCCCTCCCCTCAAGCAGCAACCCACTCTTCTGCACAATCGCTTTCCTCCTCGCCTCGTTGGCGTCTCCTCTTGTTGCGCAGAGGTCGCGGAGGCAACGCGCAAGGGTTCATTTCTCCTACTCAGCGGTGAATCGCCAGCTAGGCTACGTTGGCTGCCGGTCGAAATACACCTCAAAGGCTACACTATTCGCCCAACTCCTGAAATCGGGATGCTTGGGATGATCTTCCAGGAAGTAAACGGAACTTCACCCTCATAACTCGGCTAAAGCACGCTACGGACCAGGTGTCCTATATGCTGCTCCGAACGATCACGAACAACGCGTCTTTGAGGAGAATGCGGCGCTACATCTCGTGTACGCCTTCATTATTTCCCGCGTCAAGTACACAGTCTCATGTGCTCTACTCAATAAGCACAAAGAAGAAAACGCCAATACCATAACCGGAAGATCACACAAGCGCGCACTGTGCCTTCTCACAAACACATCGACCATGCTACTCCTTCAAATCAGTATCCTGAATACGTAGCCTGAACTAGTTGAAGGACATCTCTTACAGCAATAGCAACGGCTTTCTATCACCAAGGCGGACCGCCGGGTCCTTTCAGAATAGGGAATAAATACACCGGGCTACAACGGCCCACTTATAGAGTCCCTCCCCCTACCTACTCAAGAGCTCATGAAAGTACAACCTTACCGCGTAACATGCACCCTGAACACCACAGTGAACGGTGTAAGGCTCACGCGGGGACATCTCACGACAGTACAGTCAAGATGCTGACGCGGTCTTCACAGACACGGCAGCATACCCCTCCTATACAGCGTTCGTCTTGGCAGTAAGCCGGGCCCAAGAAGGACAGGCTGTCACTGCCTCTGGCAAAACACTCTTACCAGCTAAAGCTGAAGAGGCGGCAGTCGCCCTTGTCATCTGCTCTACCGAGGATACTACTGTAGTAACGGACAGCCCACAAGCCTGCCGGTACTTCCATGCCGGAACGATTCACGCTGCAGCCCGCGCAAAGCTACTCCGTCACCCCGCGCAGCGACAGATTCAGATCATATGGACTCCAGCCCATCTGGGAAGGAAAGGGAACAAGATGGCGCACGATCTCGTGCGAGAAATGACACGCCGCAGGAGGAGCGAAGAAAACCCCGCCTCGAAGAGATTCAAGCGCGAGACACGTGCACGACCAGAGCAGACGATTGGCATGCGACTGATCGGTACGACGGTCGTTCAGGACTGGTTTCCGCGTCGTGTGCTAGTCGTACGAGCCTCGTGGCGTGTGACTGGCGAGCCAGATACAATCGTACGATCGTTGCGACCGTAGTACGGCCGCAGCCAATGACAGCACGAAGGTATCGTCATAATTGCGTCACTGTAAAAGCTTCTTTCGAAGCAACAGTGAGGCTCTAGTGGCAGTTCAGGGTATTTTGAGGGAAGCAGCACGGTGTGCGCTCGCGCGGTCTCCGCCTACTCGCTTCTGTGAAGGAAGAAGCATTTTTTTGCTTGCTATACATTTTTTGGAAGTGGTTTTTCTTAGTGGGTTAGACGGCTCATGGCTGCGCGAAGATGGCGATCACAAAAAGCTTAAAGTAGTACAGAAAAACGAGATAACGCGGCAGGGCGTCATGCATGAACAGCGACAATACAGATAGCTGGTAGACACATGTTGCCAGCGGTGCCAACAGCATCGGCGAGACCGGAATCGTCGGTGCTAAACAGCCCCACACTGCTATACTGAACATGCATGAAGCAGGGTATAACGTAATAGCAATATTCATTTTTACTTCAAGTTGACAATGTTTTCTTTTCCTGCTCTGATTTCACTTGCACATATATAAATCGGCAGGAGAGCGCCTAAACAGGAAGGCAACCATAAAGCGAAAACAGTGGGCAGGGCGACGCCCATGGCGCATCGCACGCCCGCACCGGAGCATATGTCTCAAATTCAAACGTGTGGCTAGTCGTGGCTTCGGATGGCTCCGTCATGCATGTGTCTCGCGCTTTACTCTCCTCCTAACATACACAGAAATTATCTAACATCTACGCCTGGCCCGACGCACCCTCCCCCCCCCCCCCCCCCTTCCTTACCGGGACACCTATCTATCGAGCAGGCACACCGCTACCGTGCCTTGCAAACAAACACCTTTCCCCACCCTAAAAAGGTGTGCCACTACTCGGAACAAATTACCCCCCTAGCAGCCCCTTCTGCGGAGCAGACTGCACTCTTTTCTACATGGTTGGTGGATGCCCCCCTCTCCCTCTCGCCAAACCAAATCCTTTGCTCTCCTGAGCTCAGGAGGCGCGCCCTGTCCAGCTCACGCATGTGCGAACAGCTTCGGCTGGTGGAGCGGGCTGTAGCGGCTGGCAAGACATATGCGGTCCTAGACTGAGGACTTCATTTCCTGAAGACTCCATGCACATTTTGCCAACATTAAAGATATTTATCCTTCTCCTACGGTGACGGGGTTAGGCTTCCACGTGTGTTTGCCGGGATCGTGTATGCCATGACCCGCACTGGTTGTAGGGGATCGTGGCAGTGGACTGCGTGCGAGGTTTGAATTATTACAGCGTGATTGGCACCTGCACTGCATTATTTTTTTCGCTTATATTTTTGTACTAATTGGGTTTTCCGAGCCCTGTAAAGCATTGGTTTGTAGTTTACATAGAAGTTTATTTGTAGTTTACATTGAAATCCGTCACACGAAACTGTATTTATAAACGTAATTGTCGTTGTTTAGATTTTACGACGCTCGCATTTTGAAACGCTTTTTCACGGTCCCGAGAAAGTCGTAAAAACGGGCTCTACCGTATTTGAACAACGTTGAAACCATTTATTCTGGTTATTTACACGGCTAAACGCCCGAAATTGCACGCGTTATTATGATTTATGTGCCGTATGCCCGGATTTAGTAAAGGTAGCATGTTTTCGCTCATTATCCGATATGCGCCCTATAATTCGTTTGCTGCAAAAACCACCTCCACAACATCGACTGAGTAATTCAACTGTGTATTTCATTGCTGTAAAACCTAATTGATGCTGCTTTCGTGAATTCTAAAGACATATTTGCCAATATATGACCCTCGTGTCATTTTCTTGGAACTGCAATATGACTTCCCGAAAAAATCGGGTGTTTTTCTGTGTAGGTTCTACAAAACATTCCTCTCTTGTGTCATTGCCTCAGAACGTCATACCATTTTCGGAACATTAAGCAGCCGAACTGCACTTATTCAAATCTATCTGAGTTTAAATATGACACTGGAAGAGTCTGGTATTCCTTTTTTTCTTGTACCTCAGATGCAGTCCAAAATTGTAAACGAGGTACTTTTGAGTTAACGCAGAATCCACGCTTTCGTGATGCGACCGCGTTGTGAAGAGTTCTTGGTCTCAGAAAAGTCTATGTATTGTATGAGACTACGTTAGGCATTGGTGTGTGACTATAAATTTTTGGCTTGAAATGTATCCTAGTTTGTCATACAGCCGGAAAAATTGCATTTGCGTTCACGTTGCTCTATGCGTGTACGTATTTGGTTTACCAACATTAAAAAACTATACCTCGAAGTTATTTACTGAAACTAAATATTAGAGTAGTCGAGACAAAACACAGATATCTTAAAACTGTTTACGTTCTATAAAAACGTCTACTAGAACCTGCAAGTAAGTGTAGTAGCGTATTTAAAGCAATTTATAGTCGTTCTTTTCCGATTTGCTGCGTAAAATGGTCACATAACTATTTACAACTCCCAAAACAGCCTTCTTTGGCGGTATTAGTTTCTTTATGAATCTTTTTCTGCAAACTAAATCTGATATTATGTACATGAATCCGCTATGATTATTTGTAAAAATACACAAAACATGCTCACATCTTTACTCGTCTCCGCATTTCTGGGTCCTCAATTACCAAATTACATGAAATCAAATTACCTCCCGACTATCGCATCCGTTGTCGAGCAGCGTAATGAATAAAACATTTCTTCTTTTTTTAAAGGCACTTATCTACAGCGTGAGGCCAGGCCAGGCCGCAGGTGAGGCCAGGTGAGGCCAGGCCGCAGAGCTATCTGAAGCATTTTGGGTTTTATAAAAAGAGGCTCTTCACATTTTCCCAACGCCTTCATACTTTAATGCTTTATCCTAGAGTCACATGTTTGTGTGCAAAGTATACCCCTTTTTGCCTCCGGAGTAGCATTATTTTTTGGGAACAGTGAAGTGAAAGTTTCTTAGGAAGACGTATCAGCTTTAATACACTATAGTACCCTTCATAACAACGTAAATTGTCCTGTGGGACACATGAAAATCGCAAAAAAAAATTTGCGCAAACTCAAAGAGCACGAAATGCTCCACGTAGGTGTTTGCAGACTGCTTTAAGACTTTTAAGTGTACCGATCAGTGTCTAGCTTGGAAGGTGAATAGCTACTGTACACTATTGTTACACTCCGAAGGGAAGAAAGAACGAAAAATACACTATCATTTGAAAGTAAAATGGTGTGTCGTACATTCATTTTTGCGGAAGATTTATATTTTAAAGTATTTTCGTCGGCTATTCATTCAACTGAACAATTGTAAAAACGAAAATGTCCTCAAGTTGCAAACCATAGAGATTGCGAACGATGTTCTGCCGACCAGAACGGCAAAAAAGGGTACTGAATGCATCTCTACAATCTCAAACAAATCGATAAATCGCCGACCACGGCGATGTCGAAAAGTCACGGAGGGCAGACAAGCACAAGATAGAACAAGGGTGTGCGAAAACCGTTTGTACAATTGTCATGATATCCAGTATGTTAAGTTATTAGGGAATGGTTTCACAAGTGGCGGGTAGTGGTCGATTCCACGGAACGTAAATTCGTTCTTAACGAAAACGACTGCCTTTTTTACTCGTGTTCTTTTTAAGGCATCAGTACTAAATATTAGTATTTCACCGAAATCTGCACTTAACAGCACTATGTTATAAGGTGAACTAACACATGTTTTGCATCATTTTGTCCTTGCGTGTTTTTTTAGTCTTTCTGTTTAATGTAAGGAATTCAGCGCGCTACGCTCGAGTCGCCATCTCTAAAATTATGGCCGGCTCAGCCACTCACGTTGAAATGTTTCACGACATTGTTCGGTTGATTCTCAGTTGCCGATACTGCCGTATAAGCTCATAGGCATAATTTAAACTTGTACTGCTGCGAGAGCGATGAAAGATAGGCTGCTCCACTCCACTATTTCTGTTTGCAAACACTTGCAAAACCATGCTACAACTTCTTTAGCATTCTTCCGTTGAGCTTTCTTTTTATGTTTTCCTGAAGTGTTGAAAAGTCGTTCCAAGGTAATGTGGCTTTCTGTTTCTCCTGGGCGCTATTTTAAGACCGACAAATTTATGAAAAGAGGAAAATTATCTGAATGGTACATGACTCCTTCGAGTGTCCAGTGCCATCGACGGATGATTAGGGTCCATGGTACACTAAAAGTGAGCGTGACTACGACGTTTAAATCTAGACTGTGAGCAAGATGTGAGGGCTAAAACACGTTCAGAGAATGAAACTTCTTTCAGTGTAATGTGTGTGTGGTCACTATAAGACCAGAATTTATTAGTTCCGAAGCTCCGGTAATCCCAAGGAATCTAGCTTTGTTATTTTTTTTAATTCTTACCTATGCCTATAGGTTTTCGCGCTTGAAGCAGGTAATAAAAAGCTTCCCCTCTGCTTTATCGCCGTTAACTGTTTCGGCCTTTCTCTGATGACCCTTATCACGAGCCTCTTATTCTCATGTGGCTAAGAGAAATAAACAAGGAAATGAACACTCACCTGAAGTAGGAAAATATGAACAGCGACACCAGCAGTGCGACCAATGATACTGAATACCCTGTGACGTACAATGCGTTCACCAGGTTCCGAAACTGAAACAAAACGACGTTTGCATGTGATGGAAACGAAGGAATGAATCATTATTAACCTGAAAAAGATACTGGATCCGAAATACAACCGAAACAAACATGAACCTAAGGTCATAGAGTACAAACGCTACCCTTACTTTTTTTCAAATAACAGTATGTTTCACGCATATCCCTAACTTTTGTGATTCTAAGTAAACACTGAAATTAGCTAACAATTACTTTAACAAGCAGAAAAATAAACACGCCCAACTTTATACTTTGAACACTGTGTCGTAGTCGCTACATTGTGCTCAGCTAGGTTGCGATAGCGGAGGACAACGACATTTTTAATCAGTGTATGTTATCAGACAGGAACATAGACGGCTGCAAAATATGTCGATGTGGGCTGTAGCTTTTTAAAAACCACCCGCGCAAAGGCTGGGCGACGACACCATCTCTGGTTTCTCCTTGTTTTGTTTTCTTTAGTACTCATATTTAACAGTTGTTCATTTCTGTGGCAACAAATGTTGTAGAGAATAATTTGCGTAATCTGCTATCACACCGAGTTCATTCAGCTCCCAAAAAAGAACGGTTAAACTTCAGCACAATAATTGATCAATACAAAAAGTGTGAGGAATTTTCGCACATCAAGTTTTATTTGCATGTTTTTTTTTGTTTGTTTTTTCTCTCAATATAAGTTATAGTACCACCGGCTTCGGAATCGAAGCGCAATATATTTATAGTGCTGCCTGTTGCGAAGTCATCCCTACTATTTGATCCTACTTTTGCTCTTGATACCAACTCTTTGTGAGCTCAAAGGGAGCAAAGTGTTCAAAAATATTCACTTTGGGTCATTTCTGTATAAGAAAAACATATGCTCAAGAAAATCTCGCAAGCCGTGCGTTCTCTTTAACGAAGTCACCACAATTTCTGAAGCCATAAAATCTAGTAGTACCTTCGAAGGCGAGCTTTAACGTAAATTTGATTCTATTGCGTTTATTTTTGTTTGCAACACGCAAGCCGTAAGTGAAACAAAGTCGCATTTCCAGAAGCACCCACAGTCTCGATTTTTCGGATGAATTAATACCCGTGAATATCCCACCCTTTTTCACAGTTCTACGATATATACCTTATTTCGATGGTAATTAAGTATGCAATGGAAGATGACATAGTTTGGAAAGTCTAAAAATTAACTGTTACGTGTTTGGGAAGGTGGCTTTTATTGCCAAATTAATGTTGAACTTCATGAGACTAACCTCCAAGTCTTGAGTGTCTACGCAGGCCGTATAGTTTGACCATACGTGCCCGGTTATCGGGTGACGAAACCAAGTTCCATTAGACGTGCAGACCTTGTGAGCTTGTCCTGCGTGTGGGGGAAAAAACTAATTGTCAAAGGCATTCTGCTACACGCGCACTTTTTTTCTTTCCAGAAACTCGCCGTTTCAATGTGGCGGCGCATGTGTTTGAATTGAATTGAATTGAATTTTATTTGCAATGCATGAACATAAAACGTCAATGAGTACAGAGGCACTGGGAGGTCCCCTGGTAAATATCGCGGACAGCACCTCCCATGATGATTGTAAAAAATGAATAAATAGCAAGTAACACTAGAACACAATATCAGCGAATAAACACCCAGCATAAAACAGAGAATGATTGATAAAAACCAAAGACAAAATAGATGACCCTAAGAAGAACGAACACTAAGAACAACAATGAGTACACCTCTCATCTATTCACAAATTGGAATATGAATGCCATATTTACAAAAAATACACATAATATTGGAGTTGCAGTCAAGTGATACAGTATAGTCTAACAAGGAAGTAATATTCTTACATTAAAAATACTGCGGCCATATTTTCTTGCGCAAGAAAATACAGTGCTGTAAAAAAACACTACCTACAGTAGCAAACACCTTCTCATTAACCTACAAATTTTAGGCCCAGTACCCCTTGCCCCTTTTCTATATTGTTAGGTGAAATTAAACATGTTATTACGGCCATTGCAGACAATGCCCCATGGGGCCAAAGCCCACCACCCACGACAACGGGGCGACGACGACGATGAAGAGGTGGCTGGTATGCAGCCTGCGTGCACTATGTCTTCGCCGCTTGTATATAATGTAAATAGATTGTTCGCCTTCATCATCTACCATGGTTCGTGTCAGCTCTGTCCTGCCGCCACGTAACAATATTTTCACTTTGAAAAAATGCCTCTGATAGTTTTTACCCCCAAGCCGTTTTTCTCACCGATTCCTCAGACGTCGGTTGTGGCGACCTGGACAAATCCAGGAGGCTACGTTTAGCACATTAGTAGCACGTCTAACTTATGCGCTTTGCGAGCGAATACCCAAGAAGTCGTTATAGACGACGAAATAAGTTAAAATCAAAGTCCTAATTTCTGAAATAGCATAGGATTTCATTGCAATCTTATGGTGACGCCATTGGGTTAGTTTGTGCAATGACAGCGAACACCCGCAGTGTTTTGTTTCTTCGGCTGACGTTTGCAGGTAATATGGGGCTCTAGATTATCAGTAAACATTTAAGTGTTCAATTACATGGGACAAACCTCACAGTGCAGCCACGAATGGGATTATAAACAAATTGCTTCAACCTAGCTTTATGGGCACCTGGGCAAATCAGTCAACCAGGCTCTAACTACACATGCTAAACTTCGTCTTACGTGCCCGTAACACGTCATTTTTCTTGTCTATAATTTTTCACAAAACACTCTAGCTCCAAGGAGGCCAGTTATGGCGGTTGCATTTAATTATGTGGTTGTTTTAGGCTTAGCAAGAAAATTACGTTTACTTAAAAATCTGCTGTTTTCCGTATGTACTACATGAAACCACATGAAAGAGCGTTTAAAAACTTTAGTACCATTTTTTCGGTGCATTCAACAGTACATGCACCAGTAGCCGGCGTTGCGCCTCTGGCGACTACCTGTAACGGGGGCGCGGCACTACGAAAAGTGTCGCTAAACAATGGTTCAGTCATCTATCTCCTTCATGGGCAGCTCAGCCCAGGCGTAGCTGGTAGCCCCTTTAAGCTTACATTTCCGGATGGCTCCCGGTCTACGTGAGCGGCTGCGGCGTTACCGCAATCACGGCTACTACGCGGGTAGCGTGCATGCAACGCTTTAATCAACCTGCTCAGAACACGGCTCCCTCCATCCGTCACATTCCCTTCCCAGCCCACTTTAGCGAGTGAGCGAGAGAATGAGGCCTGTGTACCGATGCGTGTGCTAAGAAGTTTAGGTTCAAATTTCGAGAAAAAAAATGAACCTAACGCAGCGCTTCGCTTCATGCAGAGAGTGTCTCAATAAAATGGTTTTGCCTACATAAACCGAGTATGAAAGGTCATCACTCACTGGACGAAAGAAATCCCGCTACGAACTGCGGACAAGGCGCGTACACAGTGTGCCCCGAAGGCGTGTCGTCCCAACAGTTCCAGCCGTCCCACGTTCGCGGGCACATCGACTCGTTCCCTCCTGGAGTAGGATAATAATTAGCGACGACATCGCGTGAGCGTGCGCCAAATTATTCGCTAGAACAGCCATGAAATATGTGAGCGAGCTCACCAAGCTCAGGCAGCGGCCTCAGCAGTACTCGATCGAGGCAGTCCTTGAAATGGTCTATTTTTTCCCGCCACATCCAGTTTTCACCAAGCACCGAGCTCTGCTCCCAAGGAGTATACTCGCTGATTTGCTGCGCTATGCTCCGTAGAAGGTTCAATTCTGGATCCTGAAACACGAAACCCAAGAATTTTTAGGTTCCCCCGCCTCTCTTTGAGAGGCACCCCAATGTTCAAAACGACGTTTTGAACTAGGTAGCCACACATCCACACCCGAGCCAATCTATATAGCACACCCGATAAGATTCACCGCTATCCTCTGTGGCCAGCGAAGAGTGAAAATATGGGGCAACTTAGGGATAAGGTGTGTCAATGCGCGTTAATCCCAACCCAATCATGCGATTAGCATCGCGTTCACTGAACCTGGGTGTTGCATGTACTTTTGCGGTCTACTGAAGGAAGTGACCAGCTACGCAATAGGACGGACGGATTATCGATCATGCCAATGGATTCAACTGCACCCTGCCTTGAGGATTGCTTTGAGCGTCCGGCAATGAAACTTGTCTTCGATACGCCGTGTAAATATTATCATGACAGCGTATCAGTCGACAACTCGAATTGTGGAACGAGTACTAGACGAGTTTTG
This sequence comes from Haemaphysalis longicornis, assembly GCA_013339765.2. Taxonomy (NCBI): domain Eukaryota; kingdom Metazoa; phylum Arthropoda; class Arachnida; order Ixodida; family Ixodidae; genus Haemaphysalis; species Haemaphysalis longicornis. Next base: position 140,045,659 of record CM023450.1, read on the forward strand.
GTAGAACCTTCAAGCTCAAGTAAGTTTCTACGAAAGAGATTTTTTTCATCCCCTGAAAACTAGCGCAACGCGAGGTCAGTCGGCAGGTCGCCGTGGGCGGTCAATGTTAGAAAATTGGCAAATCATGCGCAGATTATGTTCGAAGCAGATGACCGCTAGACGAGCCATGTATAAGTGAGGTAATATAAAAACCCTTCTCTCTCGTTGTAGGGCTATACCGGCTAATTAATTTATGTATCGGGAATCGGGTATATATCCAAGCAACAAAGTACTTGCAGCGAAGGTATTTTCGTTGCCCCGTTTAATTTTATTTATTTTTTTGTTTTCATGTACGCCCAGTGATAAAATTATCATGGGTGGGGGATTGAACCGATGACACTGGTAATTGCAGCTATTTCACGGTGCGACTCAATGAAAGGGTAACCAGGAAATTTGCCTTTTTTTTGTCGAAAGTGCAATCGTGGACGGCAATTTAGCACTTTGTTGTGCGTTAAAGAAACAATGTTGGCTGCTTTTTGACATGACCTTGTCTCAGTCGTAAACAGCGCAATGTGGGCAAGGGCTAATTCTTGAATGTAGCTTTCTTATGTTGCTCAACAAGCTCACCTGAGGCGGTGAGGTGGTACAAGCGCTGTAGTTCGCTCTGTCACCGTCCCAGGAGCCGTTGGAGAAGCACTCGAACGCTGCCAGAGCTGCGCCGATGTCAAGAACAGCAAGAGCCGCAAACACAAGCGCAAAATATCACTTGTAATGAGAGAACGATAACACTCCACACTTGAATTCGACTGCACCGCCAAAATTTTGAACAGCTTTAACTGCGGAGTTGTGGAAGCTTTTAGTTCTGCCACGGAGCGTTACCAGAAAAATATCACCATCGGCGAAGTGGAGACGGTGAAAATGCTAGGCCAAGAAGTGTGGGGAAAAGTAGCGAGGAGGCAAGAAGCCCATGACCCCGTGAGAGCGCGCATCAACAAAAAATGGGGGTAGCGAAGTCCCGGGAATCGAACCTTTACGCTGTGGAACCGGCATCGTAACAACCCCTGGGCCTCCCCCCAAAGTCGGGAAGCCCTCCACCTAACGACAAAGATGGTTGAACGCGAAGCTTTCTTGTTATGAATTCTTTGATGGGCCAATCTCACACTGCGAGTATGGGCTACTCTGGAGGTACACAACACTTTTCTAGAATAGCCGCCGTAACTCTCGGGTGTGCACTCTGTAGGCCTAACATTTGGGTTTGGGGTGCACGCCGCCAATCCCGCACCTGCTGCGTGACGTTTAGTGAACAATGTTTTGAGTGGGTGCTGGTTTGAGGTGTAAAACCTCAAGATGTGAAACCCCAAACGCGAGGGACCCAGGTTGGTTGGTTGGTTGAATGGTTGATTGGTTGGTTGATTGGTTGGTTGGTGACACCCTTGAATCATGGCGCAATACCCACGTGGGGATCGGCCAAGAAGCTGCCTGTAAGGATTAGACGGTGACCAGACTTATTTTAAAGAAAAAACAGAACGAAGAAACAGAAAAAGATTGAGACAATAAAAAACTCACACCTCCCCTCGCGTGAACCCCTGTGTAGATGCGACGCATAGGCGGAGCGGCGAAGGGACCGCGTTTTATAGCGCGCATAACGTTGAGGGTACTGCGTAAGCCGGTCCCAGTCGATGACGACGTTGGCGTACTTGTAAAGCGGCGTGGACTCTAGGTGTCTGAGCCAACCGTGGATGTTGCTTCGCCGGAGAACGGCACACCGGTTATATGCGCAGCGCGCCCGAAGGAGAGGAAACCGCGGAAGAGAGAGTGCTGCACATGCGCCGGCTCCAGCGCGTCTGCCGCGGCTATGACGCAACGTGCCGCGGCTATGACACAACACAATCCAACACAATCCACTTTAATCCAATCCAATCCAATCCAAGCCAAGCCAAGCCAAGCCAAGCCAATCCAAGCCAATCCAATCGAATCCAATCCAATGCCCCTCGCGAGAGAGTGTTCGCTATCGGAGAGGAGAGGGGGTGAGCGGCGGAGAGCGCAGCTGGCGCGGCGAGGAGATTGGGGGAGGGGCGGACAACGCCGACGACGACGACGCCGGAGGGACAAGGCAAGTGAATGAGATGCTCTGCATCTAAAAGAAATCTTGCGATATAACAGAATAGTCAGGAAGAAAATCACGAATGAAGAAATAGCTCTCTAGCAGGGCAGCCGGCCTGTCGCCGCAACAAAGCAATGAAAGCTGAGCGCAACATCTCTGTGGCAAGCAACATCTCTGTGGTTTGATTCCTGCCCATGACGCGTTTTTTTTTTCTTTTCCTTAACACACGATCATTCATCATCAAAGTCATAAAAAGTTGGCTTTCCTGCAGGGCGTATTGCCATACAACGACATCAGTGAAGATACTAATTATTAGCCGAGGAATATGGCGTTACCAGCGTCAGGGAACAACGACATGTGCAGCCAATTAGAAAAAAACAAGGTTGTGTTGGCAGGCATCAAAAAGCCCACATAGAAATTTCAACAACAATTACAGTCAGATGATTTAATTAATTTTGAAGCGTAATAAATTAAATTAACCAAAAAACAGATTTATGCACCCATAGCATGAGAAAACATTTCCATCTCGCCTTCCAAGACCGCCTCATTACGAGACGGGAAGGCAAATTCACAAATAGCTTTGGGACGTTTGAAACAACTTAAAAGAACAAAAGAAAAACGATAACCGAACTCCAAAATTAAGCACAACAGAAAACAAGTAAAAGACCGCCGCCGCATGAAACGAGAAGACAAACCATGGGAAAAAACGCCTCCCGTGGTCGCAATCTAACCTGGGTCCCTCGCCTTATAAAACCGGCTTTTATATGCGTTCATAGCGTGATCTCTCGCGTACTGTTCTCCTCGCCAGTTCACATGCGTTCACGCCTTAATGGGGGAGCACAGACGGTGAGTTCGTGAAGCCGTTTGCCGCGGGTTCTAGCGCGTGCTCACGGTCCAATTTGGAAGAGATGTGAAAGCCTGCCGGCAAAGTGATCCGGACCGACCAGTCATAGAGATCTTTCAGCGGGAAGTTCTGAAATCCATGCGAGGTGCAACAGCCGGGTCTTCGACGAAGGGAGTGAGGACACCAGCTCTGCTGTTTCTCCAGCGTTGCACAACTAGTGCAAGATCCGCAATTCTTTTTAAAAAAATAGGCGGATGAGTTAAGAATGTGACGTGACGTGAAACAATTTTATTATGGGGAGCACTAAATCATAACACTGCGACAACACGTTTGTAGGCAAAAAAAAAATCACTCGCGCACTCATTCACCAGCAAAAGGTGCACACGGTCTCTCAAGCACACAAATTCAAACTGAGTTTCACTCGTACGATGCATGTATGGACACATCTAAGCCGCTGTCTCCTCTACGAACGTTTACTTTTTAAGTATTAAGTAACGACATTTTGTTGCGTTCACCGACTAGAGTACCATTAACAGTGATTACAGTTTATCACAGTACCTGGGCTGAGAAATGTATGCGTGCCACGACTCCATAACAAAACGTAAACAGAGTTAAAACAACACCAATTTATTATTTCCTGGGACTACATCAAGGTATCAACGTATGTGGGACCGCATCCCACAAGGTATCGTCACTTTTGATGTTTTCTGTTTTTATATTTTCGTGGACCTTCAGCAGCTTTCTGCGAAAATTAAGTCCAGGAAATAGTGCAAGCTATCCCGCCGAGCATAACGGACCCGAGGTATGGCCAATCTCTCTCTATGTGGATACGTGTTACCGTGCCCCTTAAGCTCAGAGGTAACCGCGGCTGCAAGAAGAGAATGAGGAGAACTCTCGGACATGGAGTAGACAGGATGCGAGCCACGAAGTGCCTCTCTGTCCGTCGCTTACAGTGTACATTTTCTAAATACATCTTTATCCTCACCACACATGGTCATGTTACCGTGTAACAATATAAATCTCAGTGAACATAGGCAGTCACTTTTACCCCGACTACTGCGTAAAATATGAACTTTGTAAGGTGATTTTCCTTACTTTTTATTCTCGGATTTCATTTGAAAGGTGGTCGCTATAGCATTAAGCCTGGACGCGGTGGCGCTACTTTATGCAAAGATCAGCCCGTAGTGACCTTTGTACCTGTTCTTTTAATGGGTACATCTGCGTACTTTGCCTCCCCCACCTTATTTGAGCACGGGTATGGGGATACGAAGCGTCACCCTCCTGTTCCATATGGAGAGCGGCATGCGATCTCATCGAATGAAAAGCAGGATCCTGGTTCCTTGAGGGACGACCCTGTTGCATGCCACCCTTAACTAGCGTAAGGAGCATGGTGAAACAGGCATTAATTCCCCTGCCTCCTACGGGACAGTGAAGGTGCTTTCGCTCCAAACGAGGTGTGACAGGAATGAAAAGGGCAGTCATATTGCCCCTCTTCGTTCATTACAGAGCCGCTATAGTAGACGGTGACTAATACGCACACATCAATACCCTTGGCAGTTACCCTTTCGCAGCATACTTTACCATTCGAGTGTCATCCTTTCAAATCATACCGTGTTCAGTTATTCTGTTCGAAAAATGGGGAACTTCCAAAGCTGTAATGCCAGCGTCCAAAATTTTCTTCGTTCCCCTGTAGCGTCAACAAAGGGTACAAAGAACCGGCAAAAGAATCAAACGCAGAAGCACATAACGTTATCTTCTGGGTTCCCTTTAACTGCTACGAAAACTTGCAGCCCAATTATGATCACAAAGAGCGCTCTAGAACTGCGCCACCCCGGCAACTGACCTGAAGAGTTGGTGTCACCTGGCAGAAGACTTGGGCAAGGTGCCCTGGCCACAGTTCCAGGAGGTGTCGGCGGCCAGCATTGCCAGCCATCAAACTCCCAGCCGCAGGCATCTGAGTGCGAGTGGAGGACACGATAGCATATTTATTAGAGCTCTCCTAATGCGAAGCATTCTCTGCCAAGTACCCCTACAGCCAGGACCGTGTAACGCCCCGCACTTCCACCGTAATGCAGAACTCGCAGAAGTAACACATTTATTTGTTATAATAGCCTAGATGGAGATAATTCGTCGAACGTAATTTTGAACAATGGAAATACAGAAAAATAAAAATTGCAGAAACATGATCTGCCGCCGTGGCTTCAAGACGCGGCGTGGAGCTATAAGAAGGAAGACCAACTCCTGGCCGTCCAGCAGATCCTGGAGGCCCTCGAAAGACAGCGGCCGAGTGAAAGCTGCAAGGCGTCAGCCACCCCTCGGGGTAACGGCGACTAGCCCAGGGGCGAGTAGCGAGGACGCTGACGAGTAGAGGGTCCAGACAGGACCGACGTTAGGCCGCGTCTAGGTATCCCGGCAACGGGATGCCTACTGCAGGCGATATAATAAAGCCTTTGTCATGTCATGTCATGACGGAATCAAAAATACGCATCCTATACATCTCCCTCCAAAACCGAAGACCAAAAAAAGCCCACAAAAGAACGTTCTAAACACAAATAAAACAAAAAAATAGCGAAAATGACCAAGTCGTGTAATGCTCTCCATTACAACAAAAATGCATAACAGGCGGAAGCAACACATTTTGTTGACATAAAAGCCTAAATTAGATAATCGCTTACCCAAATTTTGAAAACCCCAAGAATTAAGAAAAATAATAATTTAACAAAAATGATCTGAAGAAATCAAAAACACACATCTTATACACGTCCTGCAAAACACGAATACTAGACTAAAACTGTGCCGAAAGAAGGTTGGAAGTACGAATAAAAAAAGCGAAAACAGTCCAACCCTGGACTACGCTTTGCATCTGCTCAAAACAATACATAATTGGCAAAGTAGAGGGTCCCTGGCGACAAATAGCGGAAATAAAGAAGAGAAAATTTAAACAATAAATTTAAAAATCAAAAATAAAAGCAATCCATTACTAGGCTATTGTCTGAATTTCTGCAGATTTTTACGCTTGGTGCCATAAAATCAACTACTCACACTGTTTTCGATTCTTCCTTGATTAACTGTAATTCTACATAAAAAAGCGAAAACCGAAAAATAAAGAGCTTTATTGAGAGTACATTCTCTCTATGTGCGTCCGCAACTTCTGCAAATACAAAAGTGAATGTCGTAAATCTGCGCAGGACCATTATGCGGCGGCTGTGCAAGCGGCGGACTAGCGTGCGTCGGTTAGTTTATAATTCGAAAAGAAGCCACGAAAACAATTAATTTACACGTTTGTGGAGTTAAAAAATCTTCATACAAGTGCGCAAAGAAATCATTGAAAAAAAAATGCCCCCCCGGCCTCCGTCTTGAACGCCTTCCCGTGATGGATTCCTTGGTTGGCCAATACCACGCTGCGAGTATGGGCACCTTTGGAGGTACGGACCGATTTTCCAAAATACCCACAGCAACTCTCTATTGTGCAGTCCGTAGACCTAATATTCCGTACCTGCTGATTGGCGTACAGTGCGTACTTTTTCGAGTGTGCGCTGGTTGAAGGTGCTAAACCTCCAAAATGTGACGTTAGGCCTGACGTCAAAGGAAAATTTGACATCCACCTAAATGCAGCCATCCGGCTGCAAACAAAAGCTAAACAGCTTTTTCTGAAACTTCGCAGTTGAAGAAAAATTCGTCCTGGTCCAGGATTCGAACCCGGGACCACCGCTTAATCGAAGCAGTCACTCTACCAACTGAACTAACCAGGAGGCTAGTCGTTTGTAGCGCGAGAGCGAATTGATCAACAACTCGATTTCCCCTAAATCTGGTCGGTTAGGCTTGACGTCCTAAACCTCTAAATATGACGTTAGGGCTAATGTCCTTCGGCTTACGGCATGCAGAGTAACAACATTCTCACTGTACGTCCATCTGTGTGGGTAAAAGTCGTCGACGTTCACCTCGAAAGATAGCGTTAGGCCTATATACGTCGCCATGTCGCACGTCTGCGCCACCTCCGCAAGCGTGCTGCGCATTAGCAGTGATGTTCCGCGCTGGGAATTTTCTCTTTTTCGGGGAATTTTCGATTGTAAGTGTGGCCAAAAAAGAAAAAGGGAATCTTTGATAAATGTATGGAGTTTTAGGATTCGTGGAGTAAAAAGTGAAATTAATGTCAGTGTACCGGAAATCGTATCAATTATTACTTTGTTTTATCTTGAACAGTTCCTTTATCACTTCATCCGATTCACGTTCAGATATCCGCTGTCATGTTCGCTCAAGCCACAAACACCCAAGAGCGTTTCTAATCCAGTTCTTATAACAGGCGGTACCACCGAGAAAAGAATACTCCAAGAGAAAGAGCCAGTAAATCGTGAGGCAGCGGAAGCTGAAGACGCTGGAGCTGTTCGCATGTATTCCTGCGAAATGCACAAAAAGTATTTCGGGTGCGCCTTACTCCACGTGCGGTCAATAAGATATGGCATCAGCTCTCCAGGCACTGAGCTAAATTACCGCCGTTACCAATCTACATTCTATTCTTTCTCATGCGGGCGGATTCAACTTATACGTTAACACGCAATGTATGCTTTGTGATACAGTACGTCGAATGCATAGTCAAATGCCGCTGAACAAAGATGTCAAATTTAGTGCACGCTGAAACTCATTCTTTGAAGGGCGTCTGTACCCGGAAGGCTACGCGAAGCAGACATAGGTGGGGCTGGCTAACGCCCAAAACCAAACAGGAAACCACATAAAAATCTATTAGCTGCAAAAAAGAGAACGCAGGAAAATTTGTAGGGAATTCTTGAGAAACCTGTAGGGAAAAGTTAATAAAATTAGAGGATTTCTGAACCTAAAAATGGAATGTTTTCTCTCAAGGACGGAATATCACTGCGCATATGCCTACTGCGGAGGGGGCCTGACGAATATTCATCAAGCTTCGCAGGTAAGACTGCGTTTTACTTTTTCTATACTTCACTTACAATTTTCATCACCGTCAGAAAAAGCTGGCTTTCATGCAGTGCGTTTTCCCGTGCAGACAGCATCAATTAGAGGCAGAAAGCTTCCCTTTAATATAAACATCATTGCACTAAATCTACACCGGACCACTGAATATACTTGCCGAATATGCTGAACTTAAACAAAAAGCCCTATATATATAAAATAGTCGCGGCACTGCCGAGGTGTAAGTATGTTTCTATCGAAGTCTAGGAAAGCCATTTTTTTAGCGGGAAACAAGTGCGACATTTACTCCTGAGATCACGCTTAATTTGTTGTTTTTTAATTAATTTCGCGATGCTTTTCCTTGTTTTATCCAACTGAGCATGTGAATGCTCGGATTTCCTGCACAGTTCATCCTCGCAAAGCAGTCTCGATACCGACTATACGACCGCCATTGCTATTTATCAGTGCAACACAACCTCTACAGTGTCGGCATGCTGGGCGCAGTGACGACTTACCAGTATCGTTTCCCTCCACGTCGAAGACTGCTTTCTGCTCGCATTCGCGCAGCGCTTTCAACTGGGCGAACACGCGCTCCGCGCGGGAGGAGGTCGCGCTGCTGCTGCTTCCCAACAGCAGACAGACTGCCAGAATCTGCATCGATTTAGAACGACCACCACACAACAACTAATCTTACAACTAATGTGAACATGTGACCATCATTTCTTGGCGTCATTCAACAACCCTCGCGAAGAGAACACCAATTTTAAATTCGCGCTGTTCCTTTTTTTTATGTGTGCATCCGCCGCGATGAGCTAGAACTTCCAACATCGGTTAACAAAACATTTTGCTGAGCTAGTCGGTACATACTTTAAGAAAGAAAAAAACGTGGTGCAAAGTAGACGTGGAGGAAGAAAACAAGGTAAGCGCCTGTATATGCCTTACCTTGTTTTCGTCGTCCCCGTCTAGTTTGCGCCACATTTTCTTCTTTCTCACATCGACTACTATATATGGAAGGCGACGCGACACTCACTTTTTCCGCTGTGGCGTCGCCCACGTGGCAACAGGAATTGTATGCGGGGCTGGGCTCACGTCCTGCTAACTACCCACGCGCGCATCGAAACGCTTTGTTCTCGCCCGGCCACTTGGAAGGAGTGGCTCGATCACTCGAGGGCACACAGGGGAAGCGTAAACTCGCATTCCGCGCGCTCATGAAGAGAGGCGGCCGGGACGGGTCCTCATCAGCCACTCAGCGACCTCATTAATACTAATAGAAGAGCCCTACCTTTCTGCAGGACGTCAAGAGCGCGCTCGTAAATAGATAGGAGCAAGAGTCCCGCATCTTGTGATGCCGAGCCGATTTCAGGAGGAGAAATTCAGTTCTTTTCTCTCTCAGCCTCTCTGACTGTTTTTTCTAATTACTGTCACTACAGGCGCTTTTCCTGCGCAAAGCTAGGTAGCAGAATACCATTTTCAATTGCTTTATTAGGTTGATGTCTTTACAGTGCGCGATTCAACGAAACACTGTCCAATGCCGCGCCGTACTCAAAGTATGGCGCTTGAATTATGGGTAGCGGCCCTGTGACTGCTCTATATATAGTGTCACGGTTTCCTTTTAGAACCGCTTATGTGCTCTAGTTTCACGGTTTTTTTAGAACAACAAACTTCTACTACAGGCCAGTAAAGGGTGTTATGATCTGGCAATTGCTTCGCATCAGTGTGGTTGCAACGTTGGTAGGTTTCGATAAATAAACTGAAAATGGATCATGAGTTGCGTCGCCTTTCACTGCGCAAGGGAGTCAAATTTAGGACTAGCTTCATTGTGCGAAAGATTTAGTCCTGTTTTTGCGGGCCAGGAATAAGTAGATGCCAGGTTTTAATGCACAGGATTAGTTATCGGTTTATGCAAAACTCTTTCTTGGTGTAAAACATTCCCAGGAAAACATCGGGTGTCAAACATTCCCCGCTTCGTCGTCCCCCATGGTATGAAGGCTAAAAGCCGTATGATGCACTTTGGTGAGAAGCCAAATTGGGAAGTACACTGCATCAATGCCGTCTTGCAGAAGACCTCACGTTGGGAACAAACTATAGAATTTTATGAAACCTATCATGGTTTTTCATAGTGCTATTTATTCCTCCTACATATGGCAGTGATACTCACTGGAATTGGATGGCATGACCTCAAATAAACCATCAGTGCGCCGCTGGGAAATCTGTGGGCATGGTCTTTTTAGAAAATTTCTCGTGTCGAATGCGTCCGCGCTGTTACACATCCACTCACAGACGACGCAGTGTCCTCTGCGTTCGCTGTCCTCTCGTCCGACGTCTCTTATTTTTCGGAGTTTGAGCGCGGAAACGTTCATTTGCTATTTTGGCCAAAGGGCACACCCGGCTGGCGTCCATACAAGGCGCGCCCTGCCAGCGTCCCTAAAAAGCCTACTAAGCACCTAACCCTCGTCGTGCGCTCCATACCCAGTACCTGCAGCGCATTTCATAGCGGCTCGTGCATCAGAAAAATAAAATACAAAGAAACACTCAGCGTTCGCTGCTATAAATCGTGCAACTGAGCAATCAAAAACACAAACAAGCACTTTACGTGCGCTGACTCTCACTGGTTGCTACGCGTTCGACACAGCGCGCACTACAAACATAAAACACACAAAAGAATTGCGCTTGTAGCAGAAATCTCGGCCGCATCCTGGGTTGCCCTTGAGATTTTACTGGAGTCAGTATGAGAGGTGATTATGCAAGAACTAGCTGCTGATTGTAGCTTACCGATGTCGAAGTTTGTTTGCTATAGTCGGCATCATCAAAACACTTGTGAAAAACGTAGCCAAAATAAACTCTTTCGCTTTTATCCTATAACAATACACTTAGGGACGGCCAGAAACCTTCTTTCTCGGTAGGCTTTTCTTAATCACTTGGTAACTAGAACATGAAAATATTTTAAAATTTTACCCACGACGAGCAGGCAGTAGAGTACAAAAAATCATTTTATTGGCATTGCATTGTCGCCACAACCCGATCACACCATCATTCTTACGATGTCACAAGTTCGAAAATGTTTTTATTGAATCATCACCCTTCTCTTGTTCCCTTTTTATAGCATCCATCTGGTTGAATTTCGCGTATAACTCACGTGAACACTTTTCGTGGACGTACTCTTTTGACTGGGGAGACGTTGTATGTTGCCTGTAAGGTCCCTTTGACTCTGCAGGTTTTTCTGGGGGCATCTCATTCTACAAAAAACTCGGGATATTGTCTTACCAGTGAGAGCGGTGAGCAACAATGTCCGGTCATATCCAAGAAGCACTCCGAAAATCTGCACGAAATGAGATTCACATCTATTTCAAAGCGTCACGTTTAAAGGGGATATTACGCGAAAAGACAGCCACTGCTCCGTTCGACAAATCCCTACACACAGATAGAAGAAAGAACAATCACTCACTCCAAACATTCTTTAGTGGCTTTTCCCGATTGTTTAATTTATGCAAATATATTTTAAAACCTTTTCTTTCTCTAAATTATGAATGTTTTAAAGAATTTCTCCAGGCATGATACTTACGATCAGTGAATTACTCACTGCACAATCTGCGTGTTCACGAACTTCCAACAAAGATCATCTCAACAAATAAAAGCAACAAGGGTCATGTAGTCGTTTTCTTTCATATGTCGCAAAGTATAACTTGTTGCAAAGAAAGTGCGATTACACCAGCTTCATATACGTTAAAGGAACACTAAAGGGTAAAAACTAGTTGGCCTGTACCGATAGATTACGGTGCTGAGAATCTAAATACATCATTCTAGAGAGTTGCAGTTGTTATAAAAACAGAAAATGCCAGAAATGTGCTAACGGATGTCCCCCTTCTACGCGTTTCGAGTACTACGGTTTGTGACGTCACGAAAGTTCTGAACGGCAAGATCTCACTGAAGAAGCATCTATAAATTTTTTCCTCACATAAACAGTTTTTAGGCGGTTGAGCACGTAAAATAAATGTAAATTACTTCGCCTTAGCTTATCTTACTGAAACAAAATCCCATAATTTCCACGAAGTGAATGATGATGAGAGGGGCAAAGCTGAAATTCTTATTGGTAAAACCGTGAAACATTCTTATTGGTCTTCTTGACGGCGCGCACCATCTAAATGAGTGAAGGACATAAGGCGCGTTCGTAGCCATGCTCGCGTCTCGGTTTGTAGCGCAGTTGGAATTGCGTCACGTACCTCCCGTCGCGGCCAGAGAGTCGTGGGATCGAAACCGGGCGCTGCCGCGTCAAGACCATCACTCCTCGCTCGCCAAAGCTTGAGACTTCCCCCCGTCCGTTGACAAGCCCGTCGACGCGTCGATGTTTGTGGTGATTATGTAGGGCTTGTTTGGGACGATGAGAATCTCCATGGGTAAGTTAGCGAATTCGGTGTGTGACATTTTAGCCACCTTGGCCATCGCCTTCTGCAGAGCGTCTTGTGTGACGTCGCGTACCCCCGGTACGTGTCTTGAGCTCGCAGGCGACGAACGACAACCTCTTGTTTTTCCTATCCTCCGTTTTGGGTAGCAACGAACGCGTTGAACGTTTTTACCTCTTCGGCCAATCTTTGGTTGGCCAATCCCTAGGGGGATCCTGCCACAATCATCATTGTGGTGCCGTGTACAGCAGCAACGAGGGACGGGACAGGGCCCGAGCAAGAGAACCTTCGCCCCTAAAACACACAGGCTACCGCTTTTATACGTTTCGAGACAGGCCGCTTTACTCACGCCTTAGAGTCGCCCACCATGTTTTCACTTTCGCTTTGAAAAAGATGAGCTTTACGTCGGTGCGCAATTAGCGAAGTCAATAATCTACCACGGTGAACATGGAGATTCTGCAAGCAATAACTCCGGCAGGAAGCGGCAAAACGAACAAGATGTTCAAACGACCCGCGTGAGCTTCTAATCTCCCGTTCTCCTCGCGCGGATGTTGCTGTCGGTAAAGTGTGCCCGCGCCCGGTTCCAAACTTATCGCCGTGAGAAAGGTTTACCTTGCGCTTTTTTCATTCGCCGCAAGCCGCTGTTGATAATCCCTAAACGTCGCATATCTCTACGCTTGGGCCCGGAGGAGCCGGGCTGGACTCCTAACTTTTAATGTTTGCAGGTCGCAATATGCGGCCGTTGGTTTATTGAAAGAGTGTACAAAAAAATCTTCACTGTCAGCTTACAAGGAGTTCGACTGATCGAAGCGGAAAGCACGGTCGCAACTGATCGAATTTCACTAACACACTCTTTACCGCGCCGGAAAAGCGCCAGAGCGGGAGATCGCTAGAGCGGCGTCGGAAAATTGCGCCCACCTCCCCGCGAGGGGAACCCTGTGTAGATGCGACGCATCGTGGGGTCCACTTGGTGTTTCCGTTGGATTGATTCTGAAATCGCGTGAAACGTGTCGGGAACGCGTGTGATTATTATGTTTTATGATTATTATTATGTTTTATTGGTCAATCTTGGTCAATCTCTCTAAGTGGTATGTTTGGGGCTTCGCTGTCGCAACGACCTTTACTCCAACATTGTTGCTGTAAGTGGGAGCTTCTTTTCTTTTATTGCAAGTGTTAATCATTGCCCCATCATGCGTTGTATCAGTAGCATCTTGACGTAGTTTAAATGAGTCAAGGATATAAGGCGCGTTCGTAGCATTTGATTCTGTCTCGGTTTTGTGGCGCAGGTGGAAGAGCACCATGTACCTCGCGTTCCGCCCACAGGTCGTGGGATCGAAACCGGGTTGCCGCTAACTATTATTTTTTTTATAGTGTAGGGGGGGAGTGCGGACAAACGCCGTATGGAGGGGCAAGGCGAGTGAATGAGATGCAGTCGCATCAAAAAACTCGCGCGCCGTACCCGTTTCGCGTATCACCTCTGAGGTGTGTGGCCTTTGGCAGCGGTTGATGCGGTTTTATTGCCGTAGGCATCACTGATGTAACAAAGATTTCTCGTACTATCGGGGACAATCGTAAAGTCTAAGCCAGCCCCCTCAGCAAAGAAACGATTTCGGCGTCGGCTATGGCATGCAGACGTACAAGCTACTGTCGCCAGCTTGAGAGTCCCTAGACCGCACAGGTGCCTCGTTCCTAGTTTTTGACGCAATAGATACGTCACAAAAATGAAAGCGAAAGGGGAGAGAGAAATACCACCTTTATTTACTTATTTCTCCGCAAAAAACGCATAGCTGCTCGTCCAACACAAACCGAGGGAGTTCGAAACGTATGATCTTTCAGTTAAGACAAAATTTCAACCAGCCGTTAGTGTTCCTTTAAGGAGAAAAAGTGATACGCAGCTGCGGCGCAGTCAACATGAATAAATAACTCCGATCGAACAACCAATAAATCTAAGTGAGACCGGTCGAGTGTTTGACCTTGGCGAAGAGCAGAACCTGCCATGTAACAGTAGCTCGTCGATTAGCTAATATTAAATCTTAGATTCAGAAAAGTTGTCCATCTGAACGTACGTTTAGTGGTTCCAACGACGCATACGCTGTAGCAAAGACGTAGCTTGCTCGAGTGCCTTGAGTTACTTTTAGCCCTCTCTACAACCACTGCTTCGAAGCTTCTAAATAGCATTAGTGGGATACTAAGCTCTATACCGCATATATCTGATATTCGTATTGCCAAGTACTAAGCGAGAAAAATATGCATTCGAGGAAATTAGACACTCCGGTAACAATGGCCATATATATTTTTTTTCAAATTAAGGGTATATATGAGAGCCCACAGTAGGTAGCGGGAGTACACGGATTAAATTTGACGACGTTGCCTGCATAAGTGAAAATCTCAGTGCGCTCTGCATCGGCGTTATTTTTTCTTCGGGTCCATCCCAGAGAGACACTTGGCATTCTCAGAAAATCAAGCTTGCAGCCACGGGTTTAATAGCGCACCGCATTGGTTAACCAGCCACCACAGTGAGTTCCGGAACAATCAAGGCATACGCTAGGCCTGAGTAACACTCGCTAATTAGAATGCTCTTACGAGTAGGTTGCAATCGCATCATACTAAAGAACGCATTCAATACGGCGACCCGAAAATGGGATGATAGCTGAATATATTACCTGTGTGTATGGTAAGGCTGAGTAATACGCTAATAGATATCCACCGGATCCCTCCAAAGCAACGACAGAGTCGGCGTCACTGTGATTCCGCTCATTTTATTCCTATCGTGGCTGCCGTGCTTCCAGTGAAACAAAATATCCAGATATTCGGCGAGTTGTCTACTAATGCGTAGCATTCTTACGCCGCTTGCATACATTGTGAGTTCTTTACAGTCAGATGTTGCTATTAGTAGCCAAATACGTTGGATTATTTTATTGTTTTGAAGCTTTCGTTTGTTTCTTCTCTCCAATGATGTAAACATACATTATTATAGCGATTACCGGCCTTCATTTCGCTATTATCATTTAAGTTGTGGTCCAGGGTTGCGAGTTTTCGCGATTTTTTTATTCGTAATTCCAAGGTTATTTCCTAGGTTTTTTTTAAATTAAGTGTTCGCTTTTCGGATGAGATGTACAACGCCCATATTTTTCATTTCGCCATTTCACTTTTGCTAAAAAACTTCAATTTTTTTATTTCTTCTTCTAGCAAAATTTTCTTTTAATAAGTATTGATATTTACGCTGTTATAACTACCAATTCTGCATTTTTGAGCAAAGGGAGGGCATTACACGGTGTGCTCATTTTCTCTGTTTTTGATTCGCATTTCCAACGTTCTTTTCGAGGTTTTTTTAATTTAGTTTCGCCTGTCGGAAGACATTGGAAGATGCATATTTTTGATTTCGTGAGTTCGTTTTGTAAAAATGTTATTTTCTGTATTTTTGAATGTTTGGTTTGTCACAGTTCCGTTCAGTCATTTATTTTTTTACGTTATTATTTAACCAATCAATGTGCTATTTCCCCCGATCGCGCATTTATTTGGCGTTACACATTTTACTTCTTTTCGTTCATTTGCACTCGCAAATTCTTTCCCGAACGTCTTCAACTTAGAATTCGTTTCCGGAGGGGACGTATTAGACGCGTATTTTTTATTTTGTCTGATCATTTTGTGAAGCTTTAGTTTTCCATCTTTTGTATTCCTTGTGTAGTGAGACGCCAGGTACCGGTAACAAGTAAGGAAGAGGAAGAAGTTGGAGAAGAAAACTAGAGAAAAACAAGGACAATCACCTGCACGAGGGTATGTGCCAGAAGGGCACAGCGTGCCAGAAGGGCGTGCAAGAGGAGGAAGAAGTCGAAGGACGGTACGCAAGACTGGCTGGAGTTCGGGTGCCCTGCCATGAAATTGAATCGGATGAGCATTTCTTCCTTTTTTGCCGCCAATTCTCGCATCACCGAAGGAGGCTGCTGGAGGCTACCCTGCGGCGTCTTGGAATGCCACTAACCTTGCCAGTGCTTTTGTCTTTTGGAAGCACGAAGCTAGGCCACTGCCATGGGGATGTCTGTCACGCCATTTATTCCTTCATTTCAGAGACGGCTCGTCTGCCTTGCTAAAATGATTCTGATCAGGCTCTCTCGCTCCTCTTTCTTTTTCTGTTTCTGTCTTCAACCTATATACGAAATTCTTTCTTCGACTGCACTTTTTTGCCTATCGGGTTCTTTTTAATAATAATAAAAAAATCTTCTCGGCCAATCCCCCTGAGTGGGTATGCGCCACTTTATGGGCCACCACCACCACCACCTAAAGAAAGGTGACATCCACCCGATGGCGACGGCCATGCAGCAGCGCTGGGACGTCGCCAGCTCTGCCGGCACAGCGGTGCCCGCGCCGTAGGGCCGGACACCCGTCCATCTCCAGGCACTCGAGCTTTGCGCCGGGTAGCATGGGCACCGTTCCTTCCTGCGGGGGCCGCCACGTCTCGTCGGGCGGAACACCTGCTCTTCCCGCAGATCGAGGCCCCCGTGCCTTGCGCCGGGGAGCCTCGGCTCGTGCTACTTCTTTGGAGTCGGCGACCTCTTTGGTGTCCCGTTCCTGCCACGGTGTCCGGTCGTATATTTCTCGTCCCATCGAGGCAGCGGTATTACGGCACCATTGCGCCACATCCGTTTACGACGTCTTCGACGACCTCGGTCACGGCTCATGTCACTTCTAGCAAGTCGACGCCTGACCACCGAAAGCTCTACCAGCAGCATAAACTGTGAGCTTGTGGGTTTATTTGCCTAGCTTGGTTGCTAGTAGGACGAGCGCGAGTAGGACGTTAGTCCTTAGTTGTTCTTTCAGTAATTTTTCTGTCTTTCGTCTGTCTGTGCATAAATGTTGTTTTCTCGTGTTCTGGAACTACTTGTTGCCACGCCGTCTTTGCCTCTCACGTGCGCAAGTCTCGTTGTCACTAACACCCGAACCCTGACATCATCACACCTTGGTTTATGAAAGTTTATTTCGACCAGTTATCCCCATTTACGTTATTATAACGATGAAATTTCTTACTTCAGCCAATTCATCATTTTTGTGCAAATGCAGGGCCTTACACGGTCCCGGCTGGGGGGAAATTCGGCAAAAAATGGCCCGCATTAAACTAGGAGACAAATTGGTGCACATTCACTTAGGTTTAAGACTTTTAGGACTCATTTGCGTTATAAAGTGTGCCCACATGGACGTGTTCTTTTCAACGTGCGCATCATGCCGAGCACAGAAGTCTGCTTGCATCGCAATGGCCATACACACCTGCGGATATTGGTCCTCAGCGGGCGGAATCTACTATGTGCTAGGCTGCAATGTGCGAAGGCAAATTTCCTATGGGCAACGCATTATTAATTAGTAATAATTTGAATGTCTAATTGGATATTTATAACGATTGATTGATTGATTGCTTGAATGATTGATTGTTCGATTGATTGTTCGATTGATTGATTGTTCGATTGATTGATTGATTGATTGATTGATTGATTGATTGATTGATTGATTGATTGATTGATTGATTGATTGATTGATTGAACATGTTGAATAACTGAAATTATTCAGTTGAGTGAATTAGCTGATTTACAAGGCGTTGTACAATTCATCTCTGCGGTTATATGCGTCTACGGTGGGATGCATCATTGTGCTGTGTTTCAAAGTGCTCACAGCGACTTCTTGTTATTGACCCACCTCGTGCTTCCACGCTAAAACATAAGAGGAGCCACAAGCTTGGTGTACTGTAATGGTGTGCTGTACTGTGACAAGGTGTGCTGTGCTTGGTGTGCTCTACTGTCACAAGAAACCTTTGATATAACCATCATGGTGCCGTTCACAAACGAACCACCAGACACAAAACATTCCCTTTTACGATTTTCATGTTCCTGTATCCTGCACTGCACAATCTCTATATGAGTTCTTATCGAGAACTCAATTTAAGGATATTCTTGTAATTTCCGACTTTAGTCTTGATAGTGAATACTACAAAAATAGATTGTATTACCTTTTTATTGTACAAATGTGCATAGTTCAATTAGTGTAGGAAATATCGCCAGAAATCAATCGAAAGCGACGTTAATTTCACATTTGTCACGCCCACTCATGATGCGACACCCTCCGTTCCTGTATACCGCTTTGATCATTAGTGCGTCATATAAGAAGTGCCATTTGCAGCTTTCATACTTTCTTGGAAGCGGTATACTGAAAGGGTTTTCGGATACTTGCTTCTTCATAAAGAAATTACAAATAAAAATTGGCGCAGCTTGAACTAGTGGTGCAAGGCTGCAGAAACAGCAGAGCTGGCGGCCGCTCTCCCTTCGTCGGAGACCCCGGTTTTTAACTTCACATTTCTCAACTTGCCCCTTAAAGTTCTCCGTGACTGGCAGACCCGGATCGTTTTATCCGCAAGTTTTCAAACCTCTCCCAAAGGGAACCGCGTTAGCACGTGCTGGAACCCGGGGTCAAGTTCAAAGCCAATGCCCGCGCTACGAACCCAACGGAAATGCTGCGCAATCGGAATGCGATGATAGCTCATTCGGAAGTACGCCGGTTTTATAACACGAGGTACTCAGGTTCGCTTCCGAGCACTGGAAGCGCTTTTTTTTTTCCAAAGGGCTGGAAAATGTTTCCCGCGTCAGCTAACCCTTACCCCTCGGGCCTTTGGGGTGCCCCAGTGGCTATTGTTGCCGGTTTGATGGCCTGGAGGCCCCGGGTTATATTCCCAGGAACTCCCTAACCACATTTTTTTTTAAGCTTTGAGGTCATCTGGTGCGATGGTCAGAAAAGGCTCGGGCTGAACCGCTCTGCTGTTAAAATAGGGCTGAATACTTCGATGACAAGCATTGTGCTAAACTGGAATGACCAGGCGACGTCGATTTATGTCTTTACAGGTAGTGAAAGTGTGTCTATGTGATCGGGGTTAAGTGCGAATGTTAATGAGCGTGTATTGTCGGTAGAAGCAATCCTTATTACGTGTGTATACAACTGTGCATCTGTGCACGTGGTGTTCTGCATACCGTAAAACCGCCCGGTATAATACGAGTTTTTTCCAAATTTTACTATGTAAATTTGTGCCTCGTATTATATGTGGATCCCAAAGTTTTCAGGCGAAATTGCACTTTCGGTTTCGGTTTCAGCGGAGGGTGTGCCATCTTTCGGTGGTGTTAGCTGGCTGCTACCTGCTACCACAGCCTCCGCGATCGGCTGCGGCGGCGCGCCGAGCAACGGCGCGCCGCCGGAGCCGATCGCGGAGGCCGTGCTGCTACTCCTCTCAGCTGGCGCCATTTGATTGTTTTGACCACGCAAAGGATCGGTACGTTCACGCAAGTCTATCACGATGTCGGGTGCACGAAGGCAGTATTTGGTTGCAATTAAAATAAAAGTTATTTTATGTGCCGAGACCATCCGGAATTGCTCCGAAGGACGGCAGTTGGGCGTCACTGTAGGCAGCATTCGCGGGTGGAGAAAACAACTGGTGCTTGACTGGATAAAGTCTGTGGGTTGGCGGCCTTAGCACTGTTGGGGTTCCCGTCAGTGCTGTGTGGACGCCTTTCGCTTGACCTGGCCGATAACGCGAGAAGT
The DNA here is from genome assembly GCA_013339765.2 of Haemaphysalis longicornis. NCBI lineage: Eukaryota > Metazoa > Arthropoda > Arachnida > Ixodida > Ixodidae > Haemaphysalis > Haemaphysalis longicornis. Next base: position 140,065,481 of record CM023450.1, read on the forward strand.
TGTTGCGCGAACCCTACATCGAACTCTGGTTTCCTGAGGAATGACATCCCAGCTGCAACCCGCTAGACTTTGCATCAACAGCCTTTCAAAGACTGCATAGGTCCTGCTACTAAGAGGTGAGGAGGAGACCGTAAGTGACAGCTACCGAACGGGGACGCAGCCAATGCCCGCGCTGCCCATGTGGCTGGAAATGCGGATGCTATGGGCCCGGGTTTTATACCAGAGGACTCAGTTCGTTCCAGTCGTTTTTTTTTAAGGGGGAAAATGCCCGGCATCTAACCCCTTATGGGCCTTTTGGGGACCAGTTTCTTGGATGCATTTGACAGGGCCCGGAGCCACGGAGAACAGCGGCACTAACCACATTTTTTTAAGCGTTGGAGTCACGGTGCGAGGCGAAAAGGCTGGCTGAACCGCTCTGCTGTTAAAATAGGGCTGTTTTCCTTGTGCTCTGGTAACCTCGATTTATGCTTTCAGGATGAAAGTTTTTTTCTGGGAATTTTGGCTGTATTGTGGGAAAGCAACCTTTTTAAACGGGGTGTTCAATTATCTGCACGTGGTGTTCTACGGTAATTTTTTTTAAATTAAACTCAATCTACGTCAGCGATTGGTGACTATTGATGAACTTGTGCATTCTGTTGCGAACGGTTTTCGTAATTTCCCTTCCATCGCATGTACCTTCTTTAGCTGCCTGTAGCGCAAAAGATACAGGGTACCTCCTTCGCAGACCCTACTGGATTCTGTAGTAACTGGGTAACTATACTCGGTGAAAACTTAAGAACGGCACCGATGATGATGATGATTATGATTGCTATGGTTTCCCCTTTGAATTGGGGTGATGACATGTCATCTTCCCAAAAAGGACTAATATAACCATGTTTTACACTCTTGGTTTAATACTACCGCTGCTTAGGGCAGGCACTAAAGCTTATTAGGCACGAAATACTTTTTTTTTCTGTTACAGGTGGTAAGTCTCCTAGGCAATATTCCCCTCTCTGCTTTTCGTCCACCAGAATTCTAATCTTTCCGTCCCCTCGACAGCCTTGAAGTTAACTTCCTCTGTGATACCCTTAAATCCTAGGGCTTCTGGAAGCCCAATATTCCCTTCATGTAGATTTGGATGGATACCATCACATTCTAACACTATGTGCCTCATAGTTTCGGTTTCTTTTCCGCAGACCACGCATACCCCATCATTTGTGAATACTTCCCCACAAAACTCTTAGTTCGCAGGCAACCTGCTCTAGCCTCAAAAAGCAAAGCACTGCCCTGGGAATTATCGTAGAAATTTTCCTTTCTTATGTTCAATTTCTCAGCCCTGTACAGCTCTAACGACGTTTTAGCTTCCATTTTTTTCCTCCATTTATTCGTTTCAATCTGCCTTGCTTTTTTTTGGTTACCTTGGCTGTTTTGGATTCTGCACTGTTCTTTCCGTATTTCATCGTTAGCCTTCTAGTCTTCCTTAGCTACTGCGCGTCCACGCTTTTTAAGTATAGGTACCTAAGAACCTTAGCTGCCCACCTTCGTTGATCCATTGCCCTGAACCTCATCTCAAAGCATATTTTACTCTGAGCTTCTCTAACTTCAAACGACGCCCAGCCCATATCTCCCTGAACTGCTTCGTTAGTTTTTTTTCCATGCGCGCCTACGTCCAAACGTCCTACCGTTCTCTGGTTTACTTCAAGGCCTGATAGAACGTCTGATATTAGGCGGAGTACAGCATTCGCAAACGTGAGACCCGGAACCATTACTCCTTTCCACATCACTCTTACTACTTCATATTTGCTTTACCCCCCAGAGCTCTATGCTTCATTATAGCTGCGTTTCGCTTTCCACAGCGGCAACCGGAAGTTGCCGCTGTGCCTTATCACCGCAGCCAGATTTTTCTCCGCGCGGCGCAAGCAGGGCGTTACTGGGAAAATTTTGAACATGGCGTATGCCGTTCCCGTGATTTTTTGGACCTAATATGCTTATAAATGACTCCAGTGACGACAAACAAACTGCGTGAGACAAGGCAGACGATATCACGCATTCATAGCAAACCCCTTTCAAAACGCGTGCGCACTGACGTCACGGGTCCGGAGCTTTGGCGAAGTGATACACTACATGAGGTGGTGCCGTTCTTGAGTTGTAACCGAGTATAGGAATAAAATGGGTGTCATATTGTCTGCAGAGATATTTACTCATGTGGTCGTAAGTGTTCCTCGGGCCGGTTTTAAAAAACGCACCGTTCCTGTAGCCCCTAATGACTCCTCGGATGTCAATAAGGATATCTTTACGTCCATTTAGGTGGGTTTTCAGGGCCCTCATTTGCTACTGCTTGCATCTTCAGTACTGTGAGCCATGGAGTGCTTATAGGTGTGGGTTTGTACGTCTTCCTTAATTTACACCGACTATCCGTGCGGTATCTTCTTCACGTAATTACCACAGATGTCAAATATAGACGCTACAGTGCTTGTGAAGTTCTCCTTATTTTTTTAGGATTCTTTTTATTCGTCATCTTTTCTTCATTTATTGCTATTACAATTCTGTTCTTCTAGGCAGTTCTTTGTCGCGTTCCACTCCATGTACTATCATTTTCACAGGGTAGGGCTTGTTTGGACTTCAAACGAAGGAGGGAAGAAAGAGCAGAGGGTAAGAAAAAAAACTGGAGAGACGGACGAGAGACGAGAACGGAAATTTGGCCTTCAAATGAGGAGAGTCGCGGAGATGGAGGGTTTGTGGCAGGACGCGAAGAGAGGAAAAGGGGCGTATAGGGTAGGGGTAGGGGCCGTTCTTCAACAAAGCCCTCCACAATCAAATGAATACTAATAGCATATCAGTATTTCATGCACCGGTGTGCACAGGTCAATTATTGGGTAAAGAAGGAGTAATGGTAATGAATGGGATAACCGACTGCCTAACATCTAACAACGACTACCGGTGATTCAATTTCTGTAGCATGCGATTCGAATACGTAAGGCTGCTTTGATAACTGCTGTCATTACTGCAATCACCCATTTTTCGTTGCGCCCCTGATAAAAATGCGCAAAACAATTGAGAGAGTATTGTCACATTAGCGAAGTTGTCCCCGTACCGAACTCTGTCGCCTCCGTCAAGCAATTCTAGCGTGGCGAACGAGCGCCGAGCAGAGGTGCTGTCTTGGTGTTGACAATAAAAAGCCGAGAGCAAAGTTAACTGATTTACTGCATGGCGAGAGATGAATAGCGGCGACACAAAAATAGTACCCTTCCGGGTGAGCTTACAGCATCACTCCAACAGGGCGACAGTAGGATCCGATACTGTCGACCGAATGAAAATGTGCTGGGAGGACACGCGTATTTATAGTCCGAAGCGCCAACGGCAAACAGTTTTGCCCACGGCTCGACATACACACGACCACTCTCTCTTGGTGCTGGGGAAGCCGGCACACGTTGATTGTGAGGGTGGGGGAGGAGACCTTGGCTAGTTGCGTCCGCCCACACATGCATGTCTCTACACGTCGATTATTTCGTTTTGCATTTTGTAACTGTCATGGGCGTGAGTTGCCGCAGCAAGCGCCCGCGCGGCGGAAACATTCCGGCTTGTAGCATGTTCGAGGAAGGCGGGCTCTGCCGCCAAGCCCCTGAAGCTTCGCGCGCGACAGCTACATACCGGATCGCTACCCACCCCGGCCTTGATGCATCAAATGTACCCAGAAGCGTACCCAACTGACAGGTGCAAGGTCTGCCGGAGGGAGACGGCCGACCAGTACCATATCCTGTGGGACTGCTCAAAACAACCGGAGAAAGCGGCATCGAGAACCATCCCGTCGCGGCTGGAAGAAGTCGCGAAGAGCTACGACCACGAACACCAACTCTGGGCCGTCCAGCAGGTCCTGAGGCCACTCGAAAGGCACGAGACTCGCGAGCCGGCAACGGCGAGCGGATGGTTCGGACCGAGTAACTGCTAACCCCTAGGACGACGCCGGGCCCGCGTCACGGCGCACAAAAACGCCGATCTGCAGGCACAAATAAAGTTTACTCCAATCCAATCCAATCCCATATCACCCTTGTAGCACGCGCGCAAAGGGTAGTGGAGCGCTGAATCGTACGGTATGCAGATTACACTCACTGATACCGACGCTCTTGTGTTTTTTTGCGGTAATTTGTAGCCGTTGTATTTTGGCTCTAAATCTATCCTGATAATGTTCTCTTTCGTAAAAGCTGTCGCATGCCCTACCCGAAGTGGAATGCTGTGTACGCCCCTTATCTCATTCCATCTAAACTCACGTGGATTTACATACTCTCTATGTTTTAGGTTGCCAGTATCTACGAGTATGATTAATATCCCCAATCATGGCACAAAGAGGTCAGTTCCTCTTGTTAATTCCTACACACTGCAAAGACGGGCGCAGTATCTATGTCAAGCGTACGTGTTCTGTCTAGTTCGTTTTTGGGTTTAGCCTGAAGCGCAAACGTACAAACGACGTTCAACCAACTATTCCGACAAAGGGCCTCGCTTAAGTCATATGAAGACGAGCTCATGCAGTGCATCTTAATTCCCATACTAACTGATCAATATCGAGAAAAGATTTGCATCACCCCGCCTCCTTAAGATGACACTATAACGGCATTACACACATTTGGCCACTCTATATTAGAAATAGGCTCGCTGAACAGAAAACAATTAGATACAGACACGTTCCTCCCAAATCTGTTCTTGCAAGTGATACGCGCAGTTAAAAATGAACGTATCTGCTAGTCAGTATAAAACTTCACCGTGCCCTTAAGCGTACGAGCCCCTAAGGAAAACCCAAATACTAACAACAAGCGAAGAAACAAACAACTTTATGCTTCATCCCCATGCATGTAGCTATTTATCGCACATGGTGTTACCACAATAAGAGTGGTTTATTTGAAGTGTTTCATGATTTTTTCCCTTTAACATATACGCAACGCACCACAGAACGGCACTACATGCTTTATCCTCGATACCCCAAGGGGTACCACAGCTACAAGGTTGTCATTCTGACCACAATAGCCACCGACTGACCCTTTCAGGAAAATTGTTTCTGGCTAAATAAGCAGCTAATTGCCTTTGACGCGTTGTTGGTGTTAAATAAAACTGGCCACAAAACGCGAGTACACAAGTGCGAACGCAGACGTTGTCTGGTAAAGAAAAAATTGTAAGCAAGCCTATTTATTGCCATAACACCATCTGTACACAAATTGGGTACGCGAAAGAACTCGTTTGTCTAACAGTAAGACGACACTATACAAAACTAGCACTTTCCAGAGTAAAAACACCACCTGGAGCAAGTCGCCGACTTGTCTTGCCACCAAAAAGCGACCATCGAGACCACACATACAGAAATAAAAGCACCTTTTGACGCAATCTTTGTATAAGTGAACCCGAAAAAAATCTTTGCAGAGTTGTGCATTTTACCCACCAGGCAACATTATTTATATAAGCATGCGGAATTTTCGTCTTTTGTTTTAGGCCGCACAAACAGCAAAACCACGTCTTCATAGCACGTGAAAGAATGTCTTTGCAAAAAATTCCTGAGGATGGGATTCGCAATAAATTCACTCTCAAGCCCCATTGCAAACAATACGCACAGGTTTTACCTTACTCCTAACTGATCACTGCAGAGAATAACATACGTCGAACCATATTGTAATGCAAAGTTCGATGGCCGAAAAGTTTTAGGAGTGGAAACAGGTAAAGAACGCATAATGATTAAGCAGATGAATCCCGCTGGCTTCGTCAGTACCTTCTACAGTCTGCGCACAAATAAAGAGCTTGGCGCCCTGCTTCAGAAACAAAGAAGTGTTAAATTCCAAAAAATATTGCGGACATAAATAAAGCGATGAAATATATTTGATAATTGTAATACTGGTACTAAACGAGGGATTATAAAAACCATGAGGAAGTTCACGAGTGCTACTGCGCCTGGAATTCAGACAAGCTTAGCAGTGACTGAATGCGGAGATGCAAAAGCTGAGTGTTCTTTTTAACAAAACTTCAACCATTTCAAAACCCCAAAACCTGACATTCCAAACACTTCAATAACTAAAAGGTTGCTAAGCATTCAAATTGCTGTGGGCAAATATGCAGTGCCCTTACACAAACGCTGGTACGGGGCCTTACGCTGTACCGCTGCCGCTGTTTTCGAAGTTACTGTAGTTTCACAGTTACCAGGAACTGGAAGGTAATAAAAGGCGCACAGATTACCACAGGTTCCTGCCACCCTTGTTACATAATCTGTTTGGCCCTCCATAGGCACTACATTCATTGGTGCTGTGCGCATTGAACTTTCATTGGCGCTATACTGTTTACCGCGGCTTCGGTTTTAAACTAATTTTTTGGTGCAACAGGAATAACAGTAAGGGTTCGTATGCTAAAAAGAAAAAAAAAACGGTTCAAATTGCGCTTTGAACACGCAGACGTACGGCTCCGGTCTGCGTGTTGTATATCCAATAGCGTTCCTTAGGCTACCCACTAAGCCCCGAGGTTCAACGGTTATTTATGACTGACTCGAAAACTGATTTTGGACAATACACGAGGCACGTTCTAGTTCTGATTTCCCACACCGGTTAGAGGCGATAAATTTAACGCTGGTTTCTAGACAGTACGCCGTTTTGCTATATTTGCAGAGGAAAACGAATATATCACTTTAGTTACAAAATGGTAGCGAGAGCAATGGATGTTCTTTTTTTCTCAATTGGAGTTGTATGAGAATAGGTCGTGAGGTAATTATTGGGATTGAAGTGCACATAGCGCTAGATTTTGTGGTACTTCTTCCCATCGTTCAGACGCTTACAAGCCCCCTGACAGCAATGGAAAAGTGTATTTACAAGTGCTCCACAAGTTTATTTACAAACGGCTAAAGAAGAGCCTGCAGTAAGAAGAAAGAGGTGCGAATGGCTTCTTTGGGGGGTTTGTCGAGGCTGATGGTTTTTCGGGTCCAAGCCTGCCGGAGATGGCACTTTTAGTGCGTAGTCTCTTACTGGACGAATCATGTACAGATATGGTGCACCAAATTACTATTTGGCAAGCCTATACGTGCCACAGTTCAAACTAACTCCCACAGCATTGTCAAAGGTTTGTTCCTGTGCAGCCAACAAAAAATACCGAATGCCGGCACGCATTACGCGGACAGAATTACCGATCAATCGGCCCCTGTTTTCAAGCCCTGCAATTTCTAAATTCGTGTGTCTAAAAATCATTCACCATTCTTTCAGGAGAGGACGCATTTCCACCAATGGCTCCTTTAAAAGCCATGGATCTGGGTTTTTCTTTTTATAAACTTCTTCGAAGAGTCTGGCCGAGCAAAGTTTTATACGCGTGCATACACGCCGGAGCTGTTGAAAAGAGAAATTTCATGGAAGCACGCCAGCTCTCATTAAAACTTGAGAAACGCCGGGACCCAAACTGTTCACATCGCCGATTCTCCGACGGCGAAAAAGAAACGGTGTTGAAAATCCTGCGCAATGCGTAAGGGATGCAGCACAGCTCAGTGCACGCAATACAGAGACAGGCAAAGAGGCACGTTTAGGAGCCCGTGAGAGAAGCAGAAAGTGTCTGCAGCTTATAAGCCGGTTTCAGTAAGGAGCCGGGTTGAATAAACATGCGGAAAATAGCGGCTTACACAACAGAATCAAATAATCTCTTTTTTCACTGTGTCTGCTAATTCTTTCCTGGCATTTGGACGGTACGCTTCCCATACAAAAAAAAACCTGGCGGTGACTTGCACATGCCTTTAATTGTTCCGCTTCGCTCAATTTGTCGTTGTGCCAAAACACACTACTCAAACAGAATAACATTTTTATGTGATAATTTCAGAGTATGCCGTAAGGTGTGTTTTCGGGAATTTGATAATCTGCTAAATTACTTGATTGCCAAAGTACCCCGCACAACTGGCGAGTAGCAACAGAAAACAAACAGAAGTGTTCTTCAGGAATTTAGCAGCAGTTTATTTTAATTCTTGTCGCCAACGCTGCACGGTCGCGAACGCTTCATCTCTAACGAGCAGTCGGATAGGGCCCAGAAGCAGGCACGAGGAAAAAGCTACTGTCACCATGCCGCTAATGCCCGTTCGGCTGCCATTGCAGCCCCATAGCTACATTTTTTGCAACCATGGTAAAAACTATATCTCTCTCTTGTCCAGGCGCTCATAAATACAGATGGGGCCCAGGATTACTGCACCATGACCGCCAGCAAGAGGGAACGGCTAATAACAAAAAGTAAAAGGTGGATATTTTTATCTTTGGTCGCCCCGTGTCAATCCTGATGGTTTCAAAATGCATTCCATCTCTTCGGTCTAACATAAGAGCAAATACAGCAGGAACAGAGAACGACGGGACCGCTCCCTACTACTCTTCGTTCTAGCACTCGCAACATAATTCTTTTTCTTTTCTACTGAGTTTGCCCACTGGAGTCTCTCGCTTCCTCCCATTAATAAAGCGAACAAAAGCCGGATTCCCTCGATCCAGCTGCGGTGGGTTTGCATGGTTTTATGAGGCTGACTTCCGCCTTTCTCCTTCTTCTCGACAGTTATGTAGTTAGCTGTTGCTACGCTCATGTTGAATGCTCCCAGACAGATCGGACCGCAGTCGGCCGTGTTGACTGACGGTAATGGTAGACGCGTTTACATGGTTGCTACCGAAGCACTGCGAACCCAGTTTCTGACGCGTCGACATCATGTAAAGGGCACGCTGCGCTCGTCAGGATTGCACGCGTGATGTCGCATCTGCGCTAGTTCCCTCCGACGTGCGGCTGTCGCAACCATGTACACGTGGCCCCAGACAGCTGTCTTATCGATTCACGTTCCATTAGTAGCGAACATTGCAATCAAGACAGCCGCGAAGGACATCGGGAATTTTCATCAATGAGGTTGGTTTTCGCAATCGACATTCATATGGTTGCATTTCCATGCTATTATTTGTTTTTAAGAACAACTGTAAGACTCCTTGCCGCTTCGTCGTAACGAGGGTAATATGCAGGCATTTTGCAACCTAATTTTTAAATACGGTATGTCGTATTTACAGTAAAACTTCAAGAATTTGAAGCAACCTAATTCATGCGGACAAATTATTATAAATTTGACTCTTCTTGCATATATGTGCATTTAAAAAGACAGGCTTTCAGTATCCTTTTCGGACAAGCTGTGTGTACCCTTACAATGCACATTAGCGAAACTGGGCGGCATATGAAGTTGTTTCCCATTGCACCTTTTCTAGCCCCTCCTAATCCTGACTGATCCCACTCAATGCGTCATAGCTCCTTTAGAAGCGCACTTAAGCTTCAGGGTTGTGTTAAAATGGTGCTTGCGGTTTGCTTATACCAATGCATCCGCCAGCTTGGCATTTGACCCCGGTTTATACCGACAGGAACGCAGAAATATTTGAAAAGTGAAGCCCCATAGACAGCTTCCGAACGTCGATAGGAGCACTGTTTTATATAAACAGCAGGTCTGAAGGTACCTGGAATGGCGCACCGAATAAATCCATAATACTTTTACGTGGATCAGTGTTTCAGTAATTGAAACACGGTTCCAAATATATAACTGGAACCTTTTCGCAAAAATGTTCCTGTAATTAAGTGGATCTTATGTGGATCCAGATTAAAAGTGTAAATGCACTCCCTCATCCGCAAAATTGCATTCGCGGTGTGGAATATACAAATATTGATACCTCACGTTTACTTAAGAGAATCCCGATCTGCAGGGCCACGTATCTCCTTACATGCAGCGCTGGTGCGTCATTCTACTACGTCGCCTGTGGCCATGACTTGCCTTCACAAACGCGTGCTTTTTCACTACCCGCATGGCTAACAGCCTTGCTTCTGACGTGTCTGCCACTGGAATGACGATTGATCCCTTTCTTGCCACTGTGCGCGATCCACGACGCAGAGGCAGCAGCTCTCGTCTGCACTACGCAAACTCGACAACTACGCGTTTATGCGCAGCCTATTTTAGGATCCCAGTCGTTGCCCGTCGCAGTTCCAAAACGACACAACAGCTTTACTTCCCTTTATGGAGGACACAGGTTTGTCTGAACAGCTGTATACAGGGCTTTACGAGCAGGAATCGTCCTTCCCCATTTGGTCGGCTTACCTGATTGGTGTACACCTTCTTTTTGCCAAGAGAAAGCGACGGACTGCGGGTGGAGCTGCGTCGGCGCGGCATCACAAACACCGGCCGCGAGTTACGTGTAAATGGGTGAGCCACGCGTCGTACGGAAAGCAACGGCCGCACGTCACAGCTTCTCTCGTTAACAGTCTGTACAGTGCGCATGGGCGCAGGTTCTTTTTTGAAGGCTAAGCTTTAGTGTCCTCACTGATGTCGTTGTACGCCAATACACCCTGCAGGAGGGAAGCCAACTTTACGTGACGATGATGATGAGTGATCGTGCGTGAAGTGAAAGCAGAAAATGCTTCCCGTGGCTGCAATCGAACCTGGCTTCCTCGCGTTATATGAAGCGGGCGTCTATCCGATTTTTCCATTTCGGCATGGTCGACGCGGTTTGAAAGACTCAGACGACCACCAAATAATCCGCCACAAGAAAAATGGCGTTGCTCTGAGTGCCGTAGGCTGTGGGTCCTTACGTTAGGGCTAACTTCCCATTTTGAGGTTTAGGACGTTAGTCCTAACGCCGCATCTTGGGGCTTAACACGTTTACTGGAACCCACTAAAAAAATTGCTCACTGAACGCCAAGCAGCAGCTACCGATTTACGTAGCACACCCCAAACCCAAACGTTAGGCCTACGCAGTGCGCACCCGACAGTTGCTGTGGGTATTCTAAAACAGTGGTGCGTACGTACGGAGAAGCACATACTCGCAGCGTGGGATTGCTTAACCGAAGAATCCATCTCGACAAAGCTTCGCGTTCAACCGTCGTCGTCGATAGATGGAGGGGTGCATGCTTTTTTGTGTACAGTTGCCTTTTTTTTCTTTTTTTCGGACCTCAATCTACTCTCTTCTTGCTTAAACACCCTTTATTTCGCTCTTAACCCCTTTATTTTTTGCTATGCGTACGGTAGCCTACCCAATGGTTCTCTGGGTAACGTCCATGTTTTTACTGTACTGTCTCTTTTTTTTTCTTCCATCCTAGCCGAGTAACCCTTTTGCGTTAATATACGCTATCCCATTCACACCACGCCGCTTCTTTCCCAGAAAAAGCCTTTGTTGTGCCTAGTGTGAAACAGTTCTCCTCACGCACTGCGCAGCGCGAGACTGTTTTTCTTTTTACGAACGGACACGAAAAATCCGTACGCGCGGAGGCTAGCAACACCGCTGTACAAACCACTCGAGAAAATACCGGCTGCCATATGACCCATTTCATCGATTCGAATTCCGTTGCAAGCTCAAGCATTTCACACCTCAAACGTTTGCAGCCCGAGAAATCCGACGTGCTTGATGAGAGACTCGGTTTCTTTTCCCTTTTTGTTCCCCAATCCCGCTCACATTTCGGGCCTGAATAATTCGGGGCCTCGGGAAGAGGATTCTCGTTTAGATTCTTTATTTTTTGGCATTCACACGCGGCGCTTGAATACGGAGTCCAGTTACAAAGTTTTCATACAGGCCCATAGAAGAGGCGTAGCAGCTATTCAGCGGCACACTCAAAATGGCGTGTGTCATCAATGGCGCTTAACCCTTTTAGATTTCGCTTACGGCATTAGTTTCTTTTCTAATGCCTAAGATTTCTGCCTGCTGGTGTTAAAGAACTTCAAATAACAAAATATATACCAGTTCCACTACTCTGCAGATCTAAGACCAGCGAAGCTGTACTGGTCGATAACTATATTGAGCTGTGTGCTCTACTATATTGGTAGAATAACGAAGTGTATACATGAAGTCCTTACAAATCATTTTAAATTACTTCTCATGTAATTTGTTTCGGAGCAGTTTTTATAAAACAAGAGTTGCAGCCTTTTTCTCTAACCACACACTCTGCGTAGACCACAATATCTCGACAGGAGACGGGTATTCTGTGAAGTTTACAACTACACTGTGAACAAATTGCAACAAGTAAATATAACTACACGTAATGATGAGTCGCGTTAGAGACCATTTTCAGTATGATTTTTTCACAGCGAAGCTATTTCGTGTACAAAATGTCGTACTGCATCTAAATCGGAAAATTTTCGAGTACAAAAAGGGTTTATTTCCCTTTGAGCCGATTGAGCTGGAGCATACCACCTTGTGTTTTGCGAACCAATGTTTGTCGCCCCGGTCCTGCGGTAAACAAAATACCCAAGCACGACCCAGCAGCTCTCGCTCGAGACGCCGAGCGCATTCGTCAGAATAATCAGGCATAAAGCATAGAGCTCAGTATCCGCGTGAAAAACCACAAAACAGGCATCGTAACCGCATGATGGATGAGATAAGGCGCGTGGATGAGATAAAAACCAGCTCAAAAGTTTTTTTCTCTCTCTTTCCCGAGTCTCGACGTTCTTTGAGTGTTTGAATTACATCATTGCAGCAATGTAGTGGCGTTTGGTCCCTCCCTTTCTGCTGCACAGAAAACGCATTCAATAGCCATTTTACAAAGAAAGGCACAAAAGCAAAGCGGAAGCGGAAGACGTATATGTGTTACGACGAGCAAATCACGCAGTGCCGCTCCGTGCTGGTAAAACCTCGTTAATTCGGATCTAGAGGGAGTGAAAACACTGTCCGAATTATCTTAATAATGAACAGCAAAAATCCGCATTTGGATTCATTTGTTCCATGCTTTTACTTTGGGAAGAAGTACATGATGTTTCTTTGTTTTCTTGAGGGCAGCTCAGCGGAAAGGGCTAGTTTGCGGGTACACGACAGTCTCTCTAGCGCAGGCGTATGGCCGTGAATATCGCAGCAGAACCCCCCTAGAACGACGAGAGCATCCGTGGCTTCGTTTGCGGAATGACGTACCGGGCGTAGCACATCGCGCGGGTCTTCTTCGTCAGACGCCTCATCCCCCACACCGAGGGCAGCGCCGATGATATCGTCAGCGGTCAGCTGACCGGCGACAGCGCACCGTCGCTTTAAACAGCGCACCGTTGCTGTCTACGGATTGCAAGCAGTGGAGACGGATGCCCCTCCGCGACAGAAAAACCGGTTGCTGGTCGCTGTCGCTCTAAAATCGGGTGAAGGTGGTTGAGACGGTAAGGATGCGTGATCCAAAAACTCGTTTCATTTCCGTCGTCCTGGGCTTGCCTCAAGTCCGAGTTAACCGGTGGGCGTGCAATTTTGCATCGAATTAGCCAATGACTGTTCTAATAGGGCTATGCAGATTTTTGAAGGGAGGGTGTGGGAATGACGGCTTATCCGAACTTCCGAGTTAACGGGGCCGTATTAATGAGATTCTACAGTACAGGTATCGCAATGCTTCCGATCACGAATGAAAGAGAAAATGCTTGTCGGTAGTCTTGCAGAGTCCCTTAAAAAACCGCGTTTCTATCGCCCGTTTTCTTATCTTATCTGTGTTCAGGCACAACGGTGATGCGCATGGGGCCGGTTGAGGTGAGGGAGGTACATTTTACACAGAAATACCTCACTTGAAACCAGGCAAAATAAGTATGTGTATTCTTCAGGCGATCAAGACATTGTACGCTTCGCATACCTCTGAATATTTCGCAGTTTACTTGTGCACTTTGTTTTGTGAACGAGCGAAAAGGCGAAGTTGGTCTCGTTATCGCACAGAAGGACGTGTTCCTGGCAAGTTCGTACTGATATGGGGAACACATTACCCCGCTAGTCCCGTGTACGCTACTAGTCTTCGTCTACTGTCGCGCTGTCACTTGTCCGACAGCTCGGTATTGCGTTTTTTAAAGCGAAGGCCTCAGATCGCCATGTTTCAAGCTCACGCTTCGAGGTTCAGAGAATACGAGCACGCGCCGGGAAAGGGAAACAGCAGCGCCAGGGGAGGGTTCTACGAAACAGCCACCGAAATCTGTCGGAGGGTTGAGGGAAAGGGGGAAGGAAGCTCGTAGGAGCTTGAAGGGACAGGGCAACAGCGGCGCTGGGAAAAGGACTGAAGTTTCAGCGTCGGCGAGCGTGTACGCGGCCTGTATACGTCATCGCGTGGGCTCAGAGCTTCGTTTTAAGTGCAGAGTGCTTTAGGCGCTCGCTTTGTCGTCCTAGCTTGCTCGCTCGACCCGAGTTTCTAGAGCACCAAGGCGGCGTCCCGGGGTAACGCTGTTGTTCGCGGCGTACCCCAGAGACTTCGAAAGCCAAGCGGTTTATGTAGTCACAAGCGCTCGAAACTCGTGAAACGCTGGCGCTTGTCTTTTATCTTCCCGTTGTTTAGCGCAAAAAAAACTATAGGTACATTTGAGGAAAAATATACGTAATTAATCGGCAGCGCCCGCGGAACGCGGGCGCTGCCGATTAATTACGTATATTTTTCCGTATATTTTGGTTAAGGACGCCCGTTGGGTTGGTTTTTACGATGTGGGAGTGCGACGCCGGCACGTTCTGGGAGAAAAGCACAAAGAGAACACTCCCGCGGGCGCAGTTTCAGGCAGGGGGCGCGCGAGCACTGCGAAGGCGGGAAATTTGAAATGCATGGGGTGGTAGCAGTGAGGGGATAACGGCGCTGCAGCCCATTACGGCGAATCACTGCTCTGCACTTCCGACAGCTTTCACATTGAGTGGAACGGCTTTACCTCCTCCACCCTCTCTCGTTCCTCCTGTTTATACTACGCAAGGAGGAAAAGTAAGGGTGATAAATTACCGTACAAACCTCAAAATTAAAAAGGCCATTCGTGGGAACATTTTGTTCTTTCGAGGTTTCTGCAAAGTAAAGCATAAACAATATCACAACGCGAACCGAAACCAATACAGAATAGGACGTTATAAACTACTCTGAAATATGTTTTGAATCTCACAAATTCAAATTCGCCGCTCTCAGTATCCCTGTCGTTCCCAGAAACTCATATCAAAGTCGCCAGAGACCACTTCCGCATTCATATATGCGTGCAACGCCTAAATAGATAACGTAAAGTCGCGCCTTACAGAAGAAAGGAGCCTGTGAGCCATTCTGCGGTGTATTCAAATGCAAGGAGCGTCGCAGTTTAGTTTTTCTTCCCTTTTTCTTTTCATCGGATTTCAATTCGGTGCTACGAGGAATGGACACGACAGCGCTAAAGGCGCCACGAAACGCTGTCGAAGCTACGAAAAGTAGACAGAAAGAAAGGCCAGAAAACCTTCGTAAAGCTTTGGCGCAACGACGACAAAAAACTGTTGGTATATAGAGCATGGTTGTCCTTAACACTAAGCGGATTATAAATTCGATGGTCACCGCAAGCCACCTGGAACGTAAGTTGCAAGAAAGCAAGCTGACCGAGTGTCGGTTATTTTGCTGGCTTTCGAGCAAGTAAATCCGCCAAATACGCAGAGGAAGGGAGAGAGTTTAGTTCTTTAGAGATGTCAGCTTGGCTTCGAGCTTAGCTTGCTACTCCGTGTAGAAATCCGGCTAGCTACTCCGTGTTGCTACTCCGCGAAACACGCGACCATACAAAACGCACACAACGGCCACCGTGCACACTCACAGGAGTTAGACTAAGGTAAATGACAGCGGTGTATGCAGCACCAGGCTCACTGGGTTGGGCAGTGCTTTTGCGAGGACGATGCCGCGGGTTCTTGTCTCGATCCTCGACCAAGAACGCTGCTTTCATGACGAAGACGTAAAACGAATTCTGCAGTGTGGGGGAGACCTCGGTGCGTAGTGAAGAACCCGAGGTGGTGAATGAACATGCAGCCCTTTACTTGGGCGCAACCCGCATATTTCAGGTGCTGTTTTTATTGTTTAAATCCTCTAACCGTATTTTCCGTCATCACTGGCACGGGCGTGCTAGTGCACCAAAACTTCACGCTCCGCGCATGCAGCCAGTGTGCTCTGTTGTGCAGTGTTACTACCCCGAAGCAGGCGCTATTCTCCGCGGCATCGAGTGTGTCTTGCTGGGCGGATGCTTGCGCTTCATCTACATCATTCACCTTCCTCTACGTGAATGTACTGTAACAGTTATGAGCCTTAATGCGAATGGTTGTTGTCTATCAGCTGCCGGTTGTACTCAGGTGGCACCGGTTTGTCCCCATGTCACTTCACCTAATGTCTAACAGCTACGCTACAATGAAGGGTTCTACTCGTTTCCTTCAAAAGAATGACGATATTTTGTCAAAATGACAGTAACCCCCCTCGGAGCAACGTAGCGCCTTAATTTTAGCAATTAAAAATACTGATAGTGGTCATCACCCACCTATGTGCGGGTTTGAAATTCCCGTGTGTTTGAACTCAATTTGTATTTTTTTACTCCTGTGTTTTTTTACTCAATTTAAGAGTGATAGTGAGCTGCGGCTACCCGATGAGATATATGCGAGTTCCGAATATATGAATACGTTTCAAGCGAGTATAAAAGTATAGTATCAGGGTAAGCTGTGAGAAATCGACCGGGAGTTTCTGAGAAGTTCGAATTATTTAATTCGGCTAAAAAGCTACGTTCTTTGTACACATGCACTTGTTACTAAGAAGCCTAAAACTAGGCAATCCACGTGCCCTACACAGAGTGAGATTGAAAGAAGACAGAGAGATAAGTGGGCGAGCTTACATAAGTCAGGGTGGGCCTATCCGTGAAAATGCATGCTTTTAAATGCTCTCCCCGAGCAGCACACGTTGCAAACCCTATGCGGGGCACACCAGAGAATGCCACGGAGGATGGTCTCTTGAGGAATCGATGCCACAGAACCGGCTTAACACAGTACTGACACCAAAGTTTATCTTTTTTGGTTTTATGCTGTAAACTCTTCCTATTTGCCCACAAATAATTAAAATCGAGTAAAAATCGGTCAGCAGTCGGCATAGAAATAGTTACAATGCATTTTTATTCAGCCAGTTTTGGTTTCAGCGGCCGGCAACAAAGATGGCTGTTCTGGGCAATGCCGAAAAATATTACGTCACAGTGTTCTGGCTGCAAATCTGCAAGTGGTGATGTCAATCAAAAACCCGTGCCGTCGCACGCGTTTTCGGCATACTCTGCCGTGGTCTCACGTAGTCAGCATTTTCCCACCCGAGCTTGCGGCGGCAATCGGGACGCAGGTAATTTAAAAAAGTAATTTCAAAATTCGTGTAATTTGTTGTTATTTACTAGGTTTCTTTTCAACTGAAGTTTAATTTTGAGTTCGTTTGTGCTCATGATCCTGGCCTTCCACTGGTTCTTAAAAACATAGCATTAGTTTGTTGCCACTTCGGCAAATTTGACGATGTCGTTGCGACACCGGGCCTGGCGAGACAAGACCACCAACAGCAGCGCAGGAGAGAGTTTCCGTTTCCGGAAGCCCGACGTCACCCAGAAGCGGCTGCTACCCAGTGCGAGAACCGTCTTTTGTCACGCTTATAGCGATTTCGCTGGCGCTGGCAAAATCAGGTAGCTTGGGTGCGGGTCAATTAAAATTGGTCCGCGACGTGTTTCCCGACGCGGGTGGCTGGAAAAATTGCTCGAAGGTATCTTCACAAATTACTGAAGCCGATTATATCATTTTTTTAGGTTTCTGCATTTGGTGTCAGTACTCCTTTAAGTATCAACGCCCGTGGGTACGTATGACGCCATTAGAACCCGCAAGACGGTTTTTAACCCCATTGGGCCACGTTCAACCATTGAGAGTGTGCAATTTTGAAAGCTGAACCGTGTTTGCTCTTTGTGACTCTAGAACAGAAACAAACGAAGGTTCTTTTCCTATATCTAAACAAAATTTACAAATTTTTGAAATAACTAGAAGAAGCAAGGTTATTTTTACAAAATGTTAAGGCATGGCCACTCCATGAAAGGCTCCTCTTGTTATGGAGCGGCCGAGTCCTTCACAAAGAAATAATGGAAGCACATTACTTTGGCTTGTTCTTGTGTCGTAGCAGCGCCTGTCGAGAGAAAATAATTTCTGAAGTTGCTAACGATAGTGACGCGCTTTGGCCATTGGCGAAGTCTTTATATTGACATTAACTCTCCAGGTGTGCCGGGGCTTCTAAGGTATATTATGTGAACTTCTGTTTCGTTACAACTACGTGTTGGTGCATACAACACAGGCATTCCACATGCTCGCATATTGAACATATACGCAGCAATGCTAATCATTGTGTATTGTTAATACGTCAAATGTTTTTACACCCTGGCTCTGTTAGAAACATCTACATGGAGAATTTGACGCGGATCCCTCTGGAAAGTATATTTTACTTGCAAGGTTCTTTTAAAAGCTACACGATAATAAATCTAAACTACATTTCTAAAGGGTAAGCTTGCCTATTTTTTTTAAACATTGCGACATGGCTCCAATACCTCGGATTTCCTTCTGCTTTTGGGTTCATAAAATCAATTTAATATAGCCCTCATCACTGTTGAATGCGACTATGTGTTGCGAAGTCATCGAATAGTTTTGCAGCACTGTCCTTCAACTCCACTTATGACTTTTCAGAATTTTTCGTATAGTTCAATATTTTCAAATAGCCGGTGTCCGGCTTGTAGCAGTCGAAATCTCGGTATGTTGCCCCAGCCCATAAAGAAGTTTCGGTTTCAAGTCATGGAAACTTTCTGATAGAAATTGGCAGGGTTCTAATAGACATTTGTGATTTCGTTAGTTCATTTCTACTTCTGTTCCTTTTTTTCTGTTTTCTGCTCTGTTTTGGTTCGACAAAAAAAAAACTACGTTTACACAATTATAAAAATAAATGTCTCAACTATGCAGTTACTCAATTTCGTACACACACAAGCATTACACTTTTTGCTGCTAGGGAACTCGGCAAAGAAGTCTTGCGCATTAAAAGAAACTGCAAAGCGCAAGTATCGAACAAAAAAGCGGCACTTCAAGCAAAGGTGAGAAACAAGAACGCACGCACAACGCAACCGCTAATTATAAACAAGGGAGTATTACAACACTTTTCAAATGTGCAAATAATACGTGGCGCAAGCTTCCGCCACCATTGCAAGTTCAGGGACCTAAACCAAAATATTCGAAACAGGCTCGTTCCGCATATAGAAAATACCAGCATAAAGTAACAAAGTCGGTTAAACGCGTGAGGTGCACCACTTTTATCTTGCCATAGGAGCACTCTGCCCTTTAAAAAGGGAACGAGAACGTAAGCTTATGGTTTCCCGTTCTCCCTTATGCGTAATGAAAGTGCCATAAATCTCAGAGGAACGCGTCTTACGATAACACTTCAAGACGCGGGCCTTATCAGGTTGCAGAAGCAACAACATTCGCAGCAGTGAATTACTATTTTACGACCCGCCCGGATATATATGCAGTTGGCGTGCTACCCAAGACGATCAACAATACACCTAGAATTGTGGCCTATGTAAGCACGCCCGCATAAAAGCCGTTCTTGTATGCAACACGATGTTCATGTTGTTCCCGAACTGCTCAGGATGTTGCCTTTGTGGGTTTTTTTTATGTGATCGCTCCTGTGCATTGCGTGCCCGGGTTTTTAAGGGCTCAAATGCGGACAACTCACCTGGGTTGTCCGTAATCTTCTGCGTGCGGTTATGCGCTCCGTGTACATGTGTCATAATGTTCAAACGCACCTTTTTCTTTTGTTGTTCTTCTTGGCCCGCATTAGAATTCTCATCCTGCACAAAAAGATTCTGCCTTGCTGCCTAGCAGGAGAGGCGCGTACCCTGCCATGCTCAGACCGTTAACTTGTCTTTCTAAGCCCGTCGCCAGGGTGTCCTGACATCATGTTTTCGTTTCGTCGTACGCGACTGCAAGGGCTAAGCGATATTGCCAAACCGTCGAATGGCAGGATTCCTTTCAGTGCTCCGCTGGAACATCAGCAATAGGTGCTGGAATGTGAGAAAAAAGTCGATGCACCCCAGCCAATCTTTGCGGGCATTTCAGTTGTGAAAGTGGAAGTGTTCAGCGTTGGAGGGGTTATCGGTACAATTTCGCCGACCGTACTCTAGCTAGCCTCCGTTACCTCAAATACCACTTGAACGCCATCCGCTGACCTGAAGACTTGTAGCGCCGCCTGTTCGTGGAGGTAGGATGGCAACTACATGTCGTATTGGTAAGCACGTAGCATCTGAAGCGCAGTCGATGATCCGATGTACACTAATTTGCAACTTATAATTGCGAAAGCATAAAGTGGTAAGGAAGCCAGCTTTGCGATACTGCGTTCTGAGATGTGTACAAGCCCGGCCCTTCCGGTGCAATGTAGATTGATTGATTGTATGGTTTAACAGCGCCGTCGCAACGTAGGAGATGAGGCACGCCGTAGTGAAGGGCTCTGGATTAATTTTCACCACCTGGGGATCTTTAACGTGCGCCGAAATCCCGTACACACGGGCGTTTTTGCTTTTCGCCTCCATCAGAAAAGCGGCCGCCGCGGCCGGGAATCGAACCCTCGTGCTCGTGCTCAACAGCGCAACGCCTCAGCCACTGAGCCACCGCGACGGGTGGTGCAATGTAGAACTAAACGTGTTGACATGCTGCGTGCCACTTCTAAGCCAACCTAAAAGATACCAAACCAAGCTTAATAGCGAAAAGAACGCCTGGAATTGAGCTAAGGGCACACTTTACAGTAAAAAAGAACACGGCCCGGGCGTTGCGATTGATTGATTGATTGATTGATTGATTGATTGATTGATTGATTGATTGATTGATTGATTGATTGATTGATTGATTGATTGATTGATTGATTGATTGATTGATTCTTTTATTAGAGCAAGGAGGGCGCGTGCCGTACGGTGGGGAGAGGGATGGAAGGAAGGAGATTACTAATCAAGGTCCGTATTCAAAGAGGGGATTCTTGTTATGGGGGCCTGAAAGTCTTCACCGGGGTCGGTCCCAGTTAACTACTCGCGCCAGACCACTCTTAACTGCAAAAGCGGCAATCGTTCGTAGTAAAGATGTGTCCAATCCAGTATGTGCTTCATGTTGTAGGGTGTCGGGATTAATGTTTGTTAAACTCTCTGGGCGATGTTTGGCGATGTGTGGGCACGCCCACACTAGGTGGTGGAGATCTGATTTGGCGTCAGTGTAGCAGTAGGGGCATCGTGGGTGTGTGTTGGGGCATTTTGTCCATTTCTGGGTAATGTGAGGAGTGTAGGCGGCATCCGCGCATAGCTTGTTGATGAATACTTCCTCGGATCTGCTGCAGGTGACAATGTTGGCAAGATACCCAGGGGGTGTAACCTGTTGGCAACGTTGTCTTTTACGTTTCTTTAGTCGGAGAAGTAGGAGGGCTAGAGGAGTGGGTGTGGAGGCTGAAAGGAGAACCAGTGGAGGCGTAAAGTTCAAACACTCCTGTGCCGCCTCGTGAGTGGACTGGTTCCCTCGGCCAGTTTCCTCGTGGCCTGCAATCCAGTCAATTCTGATGTGCGCGTTGTAGCTTTTGAGGAGTTCTTTGTGTAAGAGTATAGAGTTGCCAAGCAGGTTCAGGGAAAGTGGCTTGGGAATTGAATTGGTTCGAATGAGTCCGTTAGAATCCGTATTTTGGCTGGTGGTCGGGTATCGAGCTCGTAGCAAATATGGCTAAGGGCACCATTGATGGCATGTAGTTTGCCTTAAAAATGTAGCACTGCTGGGGCTTGAACCCAGGCCGTCCGCTCCAAAACGCACAGCTCTACACCCAAGCTACTCCAGGATTCTACTTTAGCTGTTCAAAAGAACAGAAGGAGTCTTCCAAGCGAACCGGTAAATGGTGCTCGTTACTAACAGGAAGTGTTTGTACCTATCTAGGAACGGAATGCTGTCGCAGCTGCAGTTAGCGTTATCTTCGGTGTTGGAAGCCGAGAAACGGCTCACACGCGACTGGCAAGCTTTCCACAGCACGAGCTTCGTTCTCATAACCAAAATACAAGTAAACAACCACACTTCTAGGCTTGTAGGCAATGCTGGGCGTGGGCCACGTTGAATGCGAAGAGCTGCAGTTGTTAGTGCGAGTGCGGTGTTGGGTTGTGTTTGGCAGTGGCAGGTCATGTAAGAACGGGGCCCGCTGACTGAACACAGGGGAGCAACAGCCAACATTAGTCGTAGCGCCAAACTACATGCAGCACTGGGTGGAATTAAATTGATCATTAATGCTCTCGCATTCGCAAGTCATAACAAAGTATCCTGGGCGTTTCTTGCAGCTAATCCTAATGCATGTTTAAGGCGCCCTCGAGGTTCTTCAAGAACGCAAGAACACACTCTCCCTACCAACATAGCGCTATTGGCACTATGTAAATATCCACAATATCTCAAAAATATTGTCTCATAAAATGAGCATTCTTACGAACGCATTGCATGAGCAATGTAAAAAAATATACCGCTCTCCTTTACCTATCAGCCAGGATAGTTGAAGCATTGAGAGTAGACTTCTAAAAAAACCATATTTGTATGAGGTGAGTTATTGACGGCGAAGTGGGGTCACATTCCAATATGCATTGCTTCTAGTTTCCGCATAGCTTCTTTGCCGTCTGAATAGATTTTATGGCTCTTTTCTCCACACCAAGAAATGCATACTTCGTTGATTCGTTCCCCCTGTGTAATAAAGACGGGGTAAACGAGAATAAAAACCGCTTCCTCCGCGAGTTTTTTAGGGAATTCGGAGCATCCGTGCGAGCAAAGGGCATTCGCTGGAGTAGATCGTAATTCTTGTCATTCAAATTTAACGAGACTGCATTATTTCCGCCAGCTGTCCGTGCATGACCTGTCGGTACGTGTTTGCCAAAGTACATCAATGTTTATCGCAATGCATCTGTCCTAAGCAAAAGCAAAGCTAAGAATATTTTTCACAATCTAACGTCCCGCTTGCCTCTCTTTTTATTGCTAGAAGGAAACCGACGACTACATCTCCACAGCGCAAGACAAACCGTGTAGCTAGGGTGGAAAGCGCTTAAGCTTGGGACAGGGGAACATGGGACACTCGCATGCAAGCAAAAAGACTAGACAACGCAGAGTTTCCGAAATAAATTAAAACATAAGTCGACGAGAAAGTGTTGAAGACGGTGGGGAAGGAGTGGAATGCTTTAAAAAAATCAACGACGGCCAATGGCGCTATCGTACTGTCTTGCCGTTTGTGCTGTCCTCCTTCCCATTTTTCAAAATTTGAGCGCTTTCCACTCTAGCTAAGCCGCACTAATTAGCCCTTAGTCATGCCCTGTTAACGTTAATCAAGCGGCCGTCTGAATTTATACTGCGTGTCCCCGTTCGTACATATCTGTCCTTTCGAAATGCTACAAACCGCATGCGCAGTTGTTCTTTTTAAAGCAAAGGTTTCAGCCTATCACCGATGTCGTCTGTAGTCTACCCCAATACGCGCTGCAGGAATTCTAACTTTACCTGACGATGATGGTGGTCGCGGGTGAAGTCTTTTGAAGAAAGAAAAACACGCTTCCCATGGCAGGTATCGAACTGGATCTTTCGCGTTATGAAGCCGACGTCTACCCGATTGCGTCGTCCCAGACCGGTCGAATCAGTTTGCACATGGAGAGGAGACCCTGGACGTGCACAATTACGCAGTTATGGAATGCCAGTATCGGTATAGCACTAGAGAGCACACAATCGCAGTGCAGTAAACCGTACAGACAAGAAACAATGGGACATAGCGTCTTTTCGTTTCTGGGTTATTTCGTTTAGTGTTTTGGACTTGATTTTGGAAAGCTTCGCGTTCCCCACCGGTTTCATTTCGACATAGGGGTAGTTGATTTCCGCCATCACATCACGGAATTGGACGTGAATTCTTAATGGTACGGTAGCTCGTGTCCGATCATTGAACGCGGTAGGCTGCAGTCGGTCGTTCACCGGCCCTGTACATTTGCAGTCCCCACTTTCTGTTCCAAACGCAACAGGTCTTGTTATACTTCTGGAATTCCACAACGATAACTCTACTTTAACATTAAACTGGGCTTTTGTTCATTTGGATACCTTGAAATCGGGTGGGCTGTTAGACAATTGATATGAGAGGGACGGGGGTGTGCACAATCGAGATGTATTGCTGTCCCGAAAAGCCGTAACATTCGCCATAGCTTATCTACGCTAATTTGTGCGACATTATTGCTTGTCCCCACAGATTTTCGGTGGGCGAGAAAAATGCAATATGGAGTTCTACACAAAAGTTCCCTCATTCACGATTTGGGAAAGCCGTTTTCTTTGTTAACACCGGCATTTTCCCGCAGGCTTTTACAGACCAATGGTGCTTGGGCGGCTCAAAGGAAATCTACTTATTATAGCCATTCTATATGAAATCACTTTACCTAAAACGAAGCAAAGTTACGGCCCTTCAGGGCTTGTTACCCTTACTTAAGTGAACACCTATATGCTTCGCATCCCTTGAGAAGGCATTCAAGCAATCATGAATAATGTGACGTTAACAGAAGAAAGAGTTATACAGATTGTCTATGTAGGATTACTGTTTAAACAAGATTGACGGGTTTTTCAACGTACCTGAGGACATTAGGACACTGTAGTTTGTGTTTTGTTTTCGATCGCAATTCGCAATGCAGGTACTCACCGGTAATACGGGCAGCTGCCCGAGTGCGCTTGCGCAGTAACAGGCGTAATCATGGAGACATTACGGTGTTTATATACTTCCGGGGTAATTATCTTATTTCGTTGTAAGTACCTTCACACTTAGATATGAAAAAAGCAAACTCGTTAGGAAGTGCCACTGGCCAATCAAAAGGTACCTGAAAGTTACTGTGACGACTATAAGGCATGAGCTAGAGCATACCAGCCCAAACGCCCTTCCAGATTGCTTCGCAGTTCGCGTTCACGACCCGTTACTTCCCAGTATACTTTCCCGTATTCGGTCGGCGGGAAGCCGTAAAGAGAATCATACGAGTAAACCGGATGAATCTCAAGGAAAAACTGATTTGCGTTACCTCGGCGGGCACATTGTCCCCGCGACGCGGCCATAAAAGCGCAGCTACTCTGGTCGACGGACAGCATTCTAGGTTTTCACAGATTCAATCGCTGCCTTGTGCGGGATTGGCTTTCATTCACCGAGCGTTCAAACCCTGCGGATCGTATTTCCGCGCTTTACTTGTCCTATGCTTTAGACCCTCTGGGACACAGTGAAGTCGCGTCATCGTTATGTTTCCATCTGTTGGCCTCACTTTTTGTCACTACGCTACTTAAATTGTCTCACTTTTGTTGACGGAAGAAATTTGCTTGCCCAAAAAGAGCGATTTGTTGCCTCGTAAAAAGCACCGGTCCTCCAGTAACAGTGCGTTATCTCTAATTTCTGCGAGGAACCACAATCCAGTTATACCAAACTGCATTAGCAACCGCCACAAAAACTTAACGCCTGTAACAAGGCTCGAAAACATTCTTCATTATGCATGTACGCGGACGAAATTGAGATCCTGTACCGTTTGCATAGTAAACCCTTCCGAACTTTTTCAGCGAACTTGTTCAAGTCTCTACCTGTCATTGCACAATGAAATATTGGGCATGCGCACAGTGCGCTCACTGTCTTCTGTACCTTGCATTAGATAGTGTTAACGATGGCCCAAAAAAGTTGTGATTCGGGCCATGGAGAAGCGAATTGCCAGCTAAGCCATTAAAAAACGTTAGGCTCACTTATAGGGTTCATAGTGACATTGCCAACAATGCATTCTTTATTGATTTCCGGTAAAAGCAGTGGCAATCGTTTTGTAGTCGCTGTGTTACACCGTGATGAGGCCAAGACGAAATTCAAGCACGATGGGTACCACGCGGTTGGTTGACTGGGGCCGTTGTAGCAGCCGAGAACGAAGTTAGTTTTCGTGAAGGCGAAGAGTCAGTCCTGTTGTCCAGGTTTCGCAGTGCCATTATTAATGTATCTATCCAAAACACGTAGTGGATAATCCTGTGGCAGCCATGCAAAGTGTTTTAAAGCGAGAGCTTTCTTGGTGAGACCGATGGCTGCCTGTCAAATAACTAATGTAATGCCTTTCCCCGTAGACCGGTTGGTCGACCGAGAAGGTCTGCTAAGATCTCTGCACAAACTGCGTGTACATGATACCGGGCTTCCTTTGTGTCAAAACGGTTACTTGTAAATCGCGAAAAAGGAACGGTTCTAGATGAGCCAAACACACGCATCGATCATGAAGAATGAGTACGATAGTACACCTTTATTAGTAGGAAAGGAGCGATTGGAGGTCAATGAGAAAGGCCTTCCTTCGTCCTGCCAAACTCAAGACAATGACCGATCAGGTGACTCACATGATACGCCGGATCGCCACGAAAACCCGTGGCATGGGAGAGGTGGACCTGCTTCGGCTCGTCCAGGCCTTTGTCGTGTCGAGGATTATATGCGTGTTGCCATACGTTCTGCTCAGAATCACCGAGACACAGAAGGTCAACACGATGATCCGCAAGGCCTATAAACAAGCACTCGGACTTCCGGTCTCCACCTCCACCAAAAGATTTCTTCGGCTCGGCATTCATAACACTGCCGAGGAGCTAATTGAGGCTCATCTAACCAACCAAAGAGTGAGGCTGGGGTTACGGAAACGGGGAGGGCGATCCTCTCACGCCTGAGCCTCTCGGCTCCACTCGACCCCCCGCCTGCACTCACGGGAAACCTACCGCACGAAGTCCGTAAAAACATCACGGTAAACCCCCTGCCCCGTAATATGCACCCCGTGTACCACGTCGACAGGAGGGAAGCCAGAGCAAAAGCCATATACAAGATCTATGGCAATCAACCAACAACAGCGTATACGGACGCGGCGTCTTATCCGGGTAGGTCCGCGGCAGTTTCCACCATAGTCGTCGAAAACAAGCACCGTTGCAGCCTCTCGGTTGCCGGCGACAATGCTATGCAAGCAGAGGAAGTAGCAATCACCCTCGCCGTCGTACAAACTAATGCAGCGGTCATTGTCACCGACTCGCAGCAGGCTTGTCGGAATTTCGCTAGGGGACGCCTTCACACAACAACTCTACGCATCATTCAGCAGCAGCCCCTGAAGAGGCTAATAAAGACTGTATGGGCTCCGGCACATCACGGTATCCCTGGAAACGAGGCGGCGGACGCCATCGCTCGAGAATTGACCCACCGAGCGGGCGCCGAGAGCAGCGTTGCCGAACCCTAGCGCATGCAGCCCTTGACCTCTTACGCCGAGATCACGCAGCACTACAAGCTGTCGCGTCAGACACTCGCTCCCCCCCTCCCCCCCCCCCCCCCTTCAAATCTCTACCCCGAGAGCACGAACGTCATTTACGTGCTCTCCAGACTACTACAATCCCCCATCCTATCCGGCTTCACCTTTTCGACCGACAGAACTCCCCGCTTTGCTGATTTTGCGGAGAACCCGGAACGCTACGCCATATGGTCGGAGGATGTGACCAATCTCCACTGATTCCTCCCAACCTGCAACTTTCCACTGTCGAGCTTTGGGAGAGCCCCTTGGTGAGCACCAGCCTGCACGACCAGCTTCGGCTGGATCAAAGGGCTGTCGATGCTGCCCGCGCTCAAGGTATCCTTGACTGAGGACGCCTCCTTCAAGCTTCAGCATAATCCCCCCTGTTGATTTAAATAAACGTTTATTCTCTCTCTCTCTCTCTCTCTCTCTCTCTCTCTCTCTCTCTCTCTCTCTCTCTCTCTCTCCTTCGTCCTGCAGTGGATCTTAGTAGGCTGATGAATATGATGATGATGATAATGATCATGATAGAGTGTTAGATCACCATTAGATGCGTTGACTGAGTGCGCGAAAAATCGTCGCATGGGTTCGTATTTCTTGTGCGATTTTGGGACTTCGAAGGTTGACAGGTTGGACGCGCCTTCAGCAAAGAGTGGACGCACTTTTAGCGAAGGTTTTGAGCCACTCTTGGTTCTGTTTTGATGCTACGAAGCTTAGAGCTTCTCGCAACCTTCTTTAAACAGGGATGGTAAATGGTTTACTATGAGCTCTGTATGTCTATTTGGAAGACCTGTTTTGGCCGCATTGTGTAAGTTTTGACACTCGCACGATGCAGAAAATCTCTAGAAACCGTTGGCCTATACACCTTTTTTGTGAATACGCTGCTATATGCATATGTAACACTGGGTCAGCTTTTGTGCCCTGACGGACATTAAGAACCCGACCGAATAGAGACTAGCAGCTTCAGTGCAATAGCTTCTAATAGGCACGCATAAACCTTTCGCGTTCCGTTTCTCGGGATTTTTCAAAGAATTTCATAGTGCTGCTTGCTCGAAACTTCGCAACTTCTCTCAGTTTATAACGCCCAGATATAGCGACGGCTACGCCAGAGGTTGAGTCATAGGCAGTGAGTTCTCGGGAATCGTGCCATGTCCTTAATAACGCTACCATGCTATTGAACAAAGCGAGGGCCACCTGGAAGGAACGCACGCACCCGCTTTGAAGGATGTAACTCACAAAGAAGAAAGGGTGTAACTCACAAAGGTGGCTTGTGAGGTTCAAATCAGCTCGCCAAAACTGACGCCAGCGGCCATGTACACTAGAGAGGAATCTGGCGCTAGCGTCTATGCGGCTTACATCAAGGCCGTCTGTGTCGTCATGGGCCGCCATTACACCATGCGCTCGCTTTAGTTTGACCATTGGCTTGGATTGAAACATTTCATTGGCCGTACATTCAATTACAGTGCCACAGAAAAGCAAGGAAGAGTGTGTAGTTATACAATGATCAAATAAAACACGCTGTTTAAAAGCTAGAGAAATACAAAATAAAGCATGATTTTTTTACTGATAATCTGGCCGACTTTTATGGCTACTACTCTGCGGACTAACGATAATGTAAAGTTTGGGAGAAAGTCGTTAAATAAATTTATTTTGCGAACATTTCAAATTAAAAATTGTTTGAAAACCCCGCAAGACATTTATGCGCGAATATCCATGAAAACGAGCCCCTCGCCTTCGCGGTGGTTTTATTCTTGTTTTCGTAACAGACCTGCTGCTATACAACTTTAGCGGCAGCAAATCACCCACTCAGTCAAGATGTTCGGCCGCTGTTAACATATGTGCTGTTCTTGCCAAAAAGAACCGGGAAGTGAATTCACCTTACCATAAACTAGCGCGTTTACATTGTGGGCTTGTACTTGTGTAAGTATTTACTGATGGTCGCTCACCTGCACAAGTCCTCTCACTTGTTTATAATGAAGCAGAACAGTTTTAGCATGAACTGATGGAACGAATTTGGAGTTTCCAAGCGAAGCGAGTTTTTGCCGTTTCGGCCTGAGCGGCTTCCTCGTAGAAACAGAAATGTATAACGAAGAAAGCAAACCCACGAAGACGCTCAAGCATTCGATATACATGCCAAGCCATCAGCTGTGGTCTTCCCATAAGGCCATAACCGCCCCACCCCGACATTCAACCCATTCCCAATACATTCAATACATTCAACCAGGTGCCGCTGTCAAATTGTTCGCCGCCGCCTTCCCAGGTGCAGTTTCCTCTCTAGTATACTTACTAAGAAACTCTGTGCCAGCGGCAAATGTTTTCCCGGCATGATAACTCCGATAGAAATTGTTCAGTGCCGAAGTGCTAGGTTCCCCCGTAATCCCGTGTGTAGTCTCTCGGAGCGTGATGCCAGTTACATCACATCGCAGAGCGAAATTATACCGCTGGAGCAAGAAAGACCGTACCAGGGCAACGCCCCGCATTACGGGCGTGCTAGGCACAGCAGCATTATAGTCAGAGTCACTAGCGAGGAAATGGCGTGCTACCACCATATCTATAAAAGTGTCAGGGACACGTTGCAAGTAACATTTCAAGAATGGAAGATAATGTATTCTCTTCTACAGAACGTTTTCTTGGCGGACAACTAAGACGACAAACATAAGAAGGCGGGGCTTCGTCCGCTCCAACGCTACCGCTCGAATTACTTCAAAGAAATGACCTCAGTTCCTTTTACGAGAACCTTTAAAAAGTTCATTGGCAAGTCACGCTACCCCCTTCTGAGACGTACGCTTACAACTTGAATTTCAAGCAATTTCTCATTGTGGACCCTTCCCCCCCTTTTTTTTCTGCAGATGCTCACGCGATATACCTCTTTCCACAGCGCAGAAACACCCGTCAAGGTCGTTAAGTGGACAACGTGTCTGCGCAAGCATTATCCTGATTACACAACGGCCGTCAAGTGCCTTCAAAAATTGGAACGGCGGGCCCGGCACCCAGGGTCCGAAAAATGTCGTAGTTGAAAGAAGGACTGCCAAGGGTGTAGCGACAGCTCCCAGCAATCTCAACGTGGCCCGGCCGGAACGAATCACAAAGGACGAAAAACAGATTGGCAGAGGAAGAAATCAAACGAACTTCAAAGCAAGGCAGCCACTGGAGCAGACAGCGCTTAGTCAAATTTACATACCCTCAGTCCCCCTTTTCTTGCACGGCAGGCTGCCGCCGTACGAGGCCTATTACGGCTGACAGAGCCCGAAAGGCCACGCAAAGGAGGTTCAGCGACACGAGAAACGCGAACTCGACTTGACACGGCCTCCTTTTTTGTTTCTTTCCGGAACCGATTTCCAAGTCCAATGTCACAGCGCGACAGCCGGTCGGTCAGTCAGCTAGGAAGCGCCATGCCAGTCGCTCGAACGGGGGAACAAAGTAACGGCGACACCGAAGCCGGAGAAATAAATTGCAACTGGCCGTGTGGCGCCACGCTGCATCCGTTCATTGCAGCAGCGTTGCGGAACATGGCAACGGTCGTATGGCTCTTGACAGTGTCTTTTGTCCCAGCTTAAGCTCCGTGCATTTTGACGTCGTTATTTGAAGTGATTGCACGGAAAGTGAACAACGGAGGCAGTATCTGTGTACTCAGCGCTGAGCGGTGTGATTGTCTGCGACAGCTTTAAATTGTTACAGATTTATTCATGACTTGATACGAATACATATGCAGATAATTTTTACGTGCTAATTAATGACATGTCAAAGTCAATTGAAATTCTAGACATTCGCATTAGACGCACAAGGTGGCCGAGGCTAGCGGAAAGGCTGAAATGAACCGGCCCGATACCGACGACCCACTTGCGCGCTATTGGTATAGGCCAGCGAAGCTGGTTTTAAGCGCATTTGACAAGGTTATGTCTTAATGAATTTTTCACGTGTGCGAACGAAAGTTGCGACGCTCCACTTTGTTTTAAGCATGAGGCGTTGAAAAATGAACGTTGAGGCGGTGTGTGTGCTTTTAGCACGCAGTTACCACTGAATTCGTCCACCGTTAAAACCATGATTTATACGTCACGCTTATACGTCTCATAGCTTGGATATACATCTACAAAATCTTAGCAATAAGCGCCATTTCCAAGACGTATAAGCATGACGTCTATGAAGTGCTTAATTAAGCACTTCATAGACGTCAAGCTTATACGTCTCATGACTTCTATGCACATTTGCAGTAGGTTATTTATCAACGGGAACGGCTTTCAAAGTCACTAGAGTCAAAATAAATGTGTGCGCGCGCATTGATGTTGTTTTCATAGCAGTGACCACAGCCAACGAGCAAGGGAAATAAAATTTACTCATACCTTTCAACTAAGTTGTGTGTCACGTCTATGACACGAGCTAAAACGCTTAGATTGTCACTCACCTCTAGATATTAGAATGGCTCATTATTTATTGAGCTTCGTTTTCGTTTCAACTCTCTTTGGAGGCGGACGCGTGCGCCCTATCGATAGTCTCGCTAGGCCAGAAGCGGTAGCCCCTTATCCCCGCTCAGTATAGGGCCGAGAGAATCGCGTGAGCTTACGACATAGCGGGACGTTTTGGATGCGGAAGAGAAAGGCGACGCAGAAAACAACTGAAAAGAAAGCCAAAAGTTGTTGTTAGCATTCAAACGAATGCTAACCATTCGCGAAACCAATGACGTCACACAGGCAATCCCCGTAGGGACCGGGCGACCGTTGTATGGCCCCGCCGTCGCTACAGCGAACAGCGCCGCCCGTGGTGAACCGCTCGTCAGTGGAATGCCGGTGGTGGTCAGAACATCGTTGTTGTGCATGGCTTTCGGTCGTTCTGCTGCTATGCGACTTGCACAGCGTAGATAACCACAAAGACTTCTTTTTAGACAATTAAATGTTGAGCCTGGAGGTAACCTTTACTATAAATGCCATGTGTGTGGTTTACTCCCATAGTCAATAAATACAAATAGCAGACGACGCTCAATGCGGCAAGCTGGAAGTCAAGCTGGAATGCAAGTACGTTCCTTCGCTCACATTTTTTATGCCTGCATGCAGCTTGGCGCATCGAGGAATATTTTGCAGCTAAATCACCTACAAAGCCGGCGTGTGCCACCGATCCAGGAATTCTGCGGTGCTGGCCTATGGCAGTTGATGACGAAACGACGTCGTGTACAAGCGAAAGACAAATTTGGGAGGTGCCTTTTAAGATTTACCTCAAAACATAAATTGTGATGGACGCCGCTTCTGTAAATTCATTAACTACAGTAAAAACGTCTTTAATTTCACAGAAATACGGGAATCTTTTGCAGAATAAATTTCACATGATAGTTGAACGTTATTGCTTGTCGGGGAAACGCATTGCTTTACAAGAATTGCAATGATTGCTGGCTAGTTGGTTAATGGTTTTCGAAAAAACAATGCCTGCGTGGCTGAAGGACGAGAGAAAGGAGGGTGTTAAAAAACTAGTATTTCAAGCAGCTTATGTGACTATTTGTTGTATCCCGCTCGTGCAGTAAGCGTCCCCCGAGTTTCCACAATAGCTCACGTCTAGCAATTGCATTTCGTAGACGGAAAAGCGTTCGCAGATGCGTAGTCGTGCTTGCTGACCGCTCTGCTTGTTCGCCCAGCGCAAAAAAGTGCTTCCCGCACCCTAGTTTTACGCTGTACGGTAAAAATATCAGTTGATTTTATTTCCTTAGTACCTATATTGACTTTGCTCACTCTCTTCCCCTTCAAGAGGCCTTATATTTTCCTACTGGCGTACCAGTCAGCGAAGCGTCGCATTGTGCGCTTGTGCAGCGCTTGTGTGAAGCGACCTTGACTTGGAGCTAGATACAGTGTACAAACTAACGAAGTAAATAAAGGCGCATTTCTTCCATTCCCAAACGTGTTGTGGCGTAGTTTCAACTGATCGAGCGAATTGCGACGACCCGTTGGCGGCCGGCGGACTAAACGGTGGGCCGATACTCAGTTTCACAACTTCATGCTGCGGTCGTTTTGCAAGCTGCCACTTACGCTTGAAAAATCATGCCCTCTTCCGTCTAACGACGATGATGGTTTATTGCAAAGCGTTCTCTTGTGTGTTTCCTTGGTTGTTTTCTAAATTTAAACTTTGACTAGTCGAACTTTGAATTTGACCAGCACGCAGTTTGGTATTTTGATCGCGGCGTCTTTGACTTCGACCATTCCCAATTCGATTTCGCACAAGGAAAGCTTCGCGTTCAACCATCATCATCATTAAACGGAGGGTGGATATCTGGAGGGCTGGGGGACTGCTGTTTACTTTATCACTTCATGCACCCCTCTCCGAATTATAACTGCTTCCAGCGTGTCGGGAATGCGTCTGTGCTGGAGGACTCGGGCTGATGCGCCCCTATTTGAGGCAACTAGTCGCGCGTATTTGGTTTCTTCGAAAGGCATCACACCATTTTTATGTACTGAGTGAAGAATACTTAAGCATTAAAAAATCACACGCTGGCTATAACACTGGTACATTTTTTTCGCTACAAATTGGATAGACGTCAACGACTAAAAAACCTTACTCCTAGCGGCTACCTAAGTAAACTTCCGCCCTTACCACGTAGTGGCCAGATCTTCATCAACAAGTTTATCACAAACACTGCCTTCACACCGGAAACAGTTCGTAAATGGTACACGCCTCACCTTCCTCCCCGATGTCCTCATTGCCAGTCGAGCCTCCCAGCCGACCTCCGGCACTTGGTCTGGACATGTCCAGCCTTCAATCGCCACCGTACCTTCACCGCCCCGAACCCTCAACCAGACCCAACTCTACTGGACACGCCCTTACTCGCACAAATAAGCGACGTATTCTCTAAAGAGTGGCCTAGCACGACTGGTATAAGAGCGCCATCGGTGACTGTCGTGCTTGGACTAATTAGCAGTGGACACAATTAAGACTCCGGCCTATATATGTATACGACTGCCTCAACTATTGGACTTCATCGAGACATCAATGTGGACAAGTGCTTAAGTTATTGGCTTCCATTTCCCTCCTTTCTTCCCTTACCACGCTCGGACCTCTGGTCTTCCTGTCTTAATAAAGGTTTTTCAATCAATCAATCTTGTGTCTCATGGTACGTGACCGCCGCATGCTTTCGGAGATGTCGCAAAGTGGGCCGCGTTGCACGCGCAAGAACCGGCTGCAACCGGCAGCGCAAACTCGGCACCGGGAGCGCGAGCTTGTCTGTGTTCGCCAACGGAGGCGCGAGCGCACGTGCACTGCGAGGGGGAGATCACGCAAGAGATCACGCCACGAACGCAGGCAGTCGTTCTCGGAGATCGAACGAGACGCAAGGACCTTTGCTCGTTTCCTCTCGTCTTGTATCGGGCACAAGTTCGCCCTAAATAAAAGTTCTTTCTTTACCGTTGTGTCCCATCCTACGTGACAAATTGTGGTGGAGGTGCGGGGGTAGTCCTCGATGGCGCGGGGTCTTTCACCAGGTCTGGGCCTTGGAGCATTGACTCCGAAAATAAAAGTTGATTGAAATATCGGTGGCAGCCTTTATTCCACGCAGAAGGTAAAATGGGAAGAGGAGGGGGATGGCTTATAGCTTGGGCTGTTGGGTGGTTGAATAACTTTGGCTTTTTGTAAAATTACCACTACAAACGTGGGAATTCCGCTTCAGCTATCAGGTTCCCTTGCTGTCACTCAAGAAAACCGAAGGCAGAAATTCACGGTTGCAGAAAAAAAGTGTAAGCTGCTACGACGTTTCCACGGCCACACGGTAATCGATCTCGTACGGGCCTTTCTCTTCAAAGCACACGTATCAAGGTATCCTAGCGTTAAGACTGGCGTAGAAACCGTACTCATTGAAACCAGTAAACATAATTTAAAGTGGCAGAAATGAATACTAATATTGATAGTTTTATTCCTGCCCAGATCACGCAAAGTGAGGCGCAGAGCGCTGCAAGAAGTGCTCATGTAAATGTAGCCCATTCTCAAACTTAGAAGCGTCAAATAAGTTTACGTAGCCGTTAGTGCATTTAAGAACAAATGAATACTCATAATAGTAGTTTTATTCCTACTCAGAACTTGTGGAGCCAAGATCGCTGCAAATAGCGCTCATGTCATTGTAGCCCATAGCCAGCTTTAGAAGCGGACGAAAAGTTTACGTGGCTGTTATTGCATCTAAGAACCCGACACATCTGTCTAAACGGCGTTTCACCGCCCACAACGCCACCAAAACATTCAAAGCACCGAATCAAATACGGCAAAAACAACGGGAGGCTGCGTAGACCAATGCACCGGCTAATTCCACTAACGAGGGGAGCGCCGAGTGGTGGCGCCACCCCTCCAGCTGCCCGGTCCCTATAGGAATGCGCAAAATCAGAATGCTGATAACGATATATTAAGGGCCCCGGCAGCATGTTTTTCGAGCTTTTTGCAACAAATCGAAGGTTTTTAGTAACGTGGTCATTATAATATCATGTCCAGTACTTCGAAAAGGTGGCCACAAGAAACCCAAGCCATGTACTGCTGCTCAATTGCACACCAGGTAACCTGTAAAGTCGCTCAAGATATGTTTCTCTCCCTCTCGGCCTGGGTGTAGTTTCCATGCTTGAACGACGTCACACAAGGAATATAGCCGCCATTTGACGGCTTCGTTTCAGTTGCAGCTAGGAGAAAAAGCATTAGGCAGCCACTTCAAAGCAAATCACTACCACGCCGAAGCAGAGACCACCACAGGTATCTGCTGCGGGAAAGAAATTCGCAGCGCCGCTTTGCGCTGCAGGTAATTGCAGCTTTTGATGTCCTTCCAGGCACGAAGGAAAGACTGAAAGCGTTTATCGGTACGGCTTGAAGGCTTTTTAACACGTGTTTACTTTATTTCGTAACTACGACATTGCAGCCTGCATGAATTAGGAACACAACAAGTAGCGCTAAAACTGAAGTATGCTTCAGTTTCTATATATAATAGATATATTATATATATATATATATATATATATATATATATATATATATATATATATATTATATAATTAAAGGTCACCCCTTAACTATATACATCGATATGGTGGTTCCAAGCGCCAATAGGAAAAACAAAAAACGCACTATCAGAAAGGCATGCAACATTACGGCCACGAAGAGTTTTCGACCCGGAATTTCCGCACAAGTTTAATAAATTACGTTGAGGCTTCGTCTGCTTCTGTGCACTATGACAAACCTGGCTAGTATTTGTGCGATTCCGAACATTTTTGCGTTCGGAGCGTTTTCTGTCGGGACGGCACGTAACTACTTTGTTCGGGAGCACGCCACATTCCAACGAGACATCACGCCCCCACACGGGATGCCAGAGGGGACTGAAGCTCAAACAGGTCCTCACAAGCTTGAATACTTTTGCGACCTTTATCATACGCCCGACACTATCACATTAAAGGTAGATTGGGTTGGAAAAAAGTACCTTCAGGTGTATAGTTGTAATCTATTTTAATTACGTAACCACCCACAGACAACGCAGTGCTTCCTGCGCAGAGATGGCTCATTCACGGTCTTTTATTGCCGTAATTCTGCTAGGCATAGAGGAGAATGGGAAAGTTGTGTGCTGCGTTCAGCTTCCGTGCCCCGTATGTCCAACCAATGTAAGCCATCTTGCTGCACCAAGCAGGTGGGCTTTTTTCCGCGAAAGAGGAGTGGGTTGAGGCCGACAACGATGATTCGGTCGGTACTCGCCGCAGCCGGATGATTTACACCTGCACTCGAATGGCGCGGCTTCGAGCGCTGCCTTGGGCACGGGGTGGTTGCTCGAGTGGTGCTGCCTCTCGTGAACGAACAAACCTTTTTCCAGACATTTCACGGTGGCCGGTAGAAAATGGAACTTCTGGGCTGTAATTGTACGTGGCTAAATTACCTCCACAAATGATTAAATCGCAGCACTCATTACATTTATAAATGTGCGATTGGTATTTTTATTACAACCAAAATGATTGGCCTCGTAACCGAGTTATAATACAATTCAAAGACAGTGTGAAATATTTTCGTTTTATTTATGAGGCAAGAAATTCATCCTCTGGTTATCGCTGTTTAAAGATATCCGGATTTCTTCTTAGCAAGGAAACCGCAACTGAGCTTGAAGATAACACTAGAAGCTTATTGCAGAGTAAAGAATGGGAAAGCGGCGCACACCACATATTTCCATCCACCTCTTCTTCGCGGGAAGCACACTGTGGCGCATAGCGCTGTGTTCGCGTAGTAGTGACCGCACATCATTATTTTCTATTTTTTTAATTGCTATAGTATGCCCTTTGGGATAAAGTCCTAAAGGTACAAGTTCGCATCCGTTTCCCGGAGGAAGTCCAGAAGACAGCGGGGGTGGGGCCACCACAGCCATTGCTGGAGATCAGGGGGTCTCCCAGGATGCAGGCCTGTGCAGCGTAGGTGTCGGGATCTCGCTGCACTCAGGGAAGGGCACGCCCATAACAAATGTTTAGTGCCGGCGTCTTCGGCAGGGGCCGTACAGAAGGGGAAGTTCGTGGTAAACGGGGCATGGTATCAAGGCGGCCACGCCCTGGTTACCGAAGGAGAGAGGACTACCCCAACTCGAAGTCTACGCAGCAGGACCTCCTCCCAGCGAGCGAGCCCACTCGGAAGTTCTGTTCCACACGGAGGGATGAGAGCGCGTGGGGCGCGACGCAGATCTTCTTTTAGTTTGACAAAGCGTTCATATAAGTCAGTTGTCAGCAAGGATAGCGGGCGTGGAACCAACGTAAGGTGACAGGAACTATCCGCCGCAATATCCGCGGTGATAGTATTACGCCGGATCCATGACAGCCGGAGAGGATCCATTAGTTTATGAATATCTTCTGAGAGAGACGAGTTAGAAGCTACACCGCGCAAATCCCGTATGGCCGCCGTTGAATCCGCGCAAATTGGTATAGTCAAACTTCCTGGAGCATTATTCCGTGTGCTCATCTGCCATGCTCATCTGCCTCAGAAAGTGCACTGCATATTAAGTTTGCGTGCCGCTTAATTGGGGCCCTGTGGATATAGACATCAGGATTTACTTCGGGACCCGCCGTCCAGCTTCCTCATTATCATTGCAATAAATAAGACTTCTAAAGAATAACCCTCGCTAAATAATCAGGAATAACCATGGCATTTGGAAAACGGCGGGTACGGAAAATCTTAATTTAAACTTGAAAAGCCACTCGGAATCCAGCTGAGAAACGGCTTCACTCGTTTTAATGGCATTCATATTTCCGGTTTAGAGCACGAAGAATGAATTCAATGAGCTTTATTATGTTCGTTGTTTTCTCGCAGCAGGCGTGTGTGGCCCTGTCACGGGTAGTTGGGCTGTTAGTACAGGGCGTGACGGGCGTGTGCCACTTGCTTGACGCGCTGTATTCTGAGCGTGTTCGCCCTGGTCGTCCTCTGCTGGTCAACACCTGCTGGCACCGCGCTGTTCTGGGTGTGGTATGTGTGGGGTTAGTATTTCTTTGGTGCATTCCCAACCTATGAGAGCTAGTGTGGGCGTGCTTCCGCGCCATGGTATTTAGATTTGGTTCGGTTCATTTTACTGATGAAATATGTTTTAAAGGACGATAAGTCTTCTTGGGCTACTTAAACACAGACATTTTGGTCTGTCCGTATGTCCGCCTGTCTGTGACTTGATTCAGCCCCCCACCCAAAGTAAAACAGAAGCTGCGCAATAGTCTTATATACCTACAGTCAAATTTAAACGTCGAATTCCGGTGTCAGTGTTCATACTTGTCAACATTTTTGAACAAGAACAAGACGTTACGCAAATATAAGGCAGAAAATCAGTACATAAGTGATATTTGCAGTGTTTCTTAATTAAAAATATTTTGGATGCTTGGGTTTTGCGGCAGCAAATCAAATGCCACATCATCTGCAGAAAACCGTCGCCTGCTGTTGCACGGGCTCCTGGCGGCATTTAGGAAATCATAGGCAGATTCCCCTACATGGGCCCCACGTTCCGCTTGGAACGCTCGTGGAGTAGGGCAACGTGGTTCGATAAACGTAGTAGGGTGCCTCGATTGACGCGCGTCTCCACCGTACGGCAGCGCTGGCATAGAGGCACCCGACTTTGAGCCGTAGAACACGGCAAATTTAAATTGACTTGAGCAAATCTCTAGCCTGTTATATTAGGAGGAACGAGACGGGACAGTAACAGCATAAGAGGTGAGCGGCAAAGAGATAGGGAAGCACATACTTGGCAGGAGCGTCAGTCCACGATCGTCTTTTGTCGACATTTGCAACGAAAGGAGCCGATACGCGGACATTGTTTGGGTTTAAGTTCGTTTGGATTATTGTGCATGCTACCTCTTGTCTGCCTGGTTGTTTGTGTGGCTCTGGATATCGTTTTCTCGTTCCTCTGTAGTATTTTAGCATGTCGGTGTAAGTGAGTGGTACTGGGCTGAAGTTGAGGTCAATGGCTTCATCTGAGGTTGCTCTGTCCTGAGCGTATCAGCACGTCACCTCGTCGGCCCGGGGGTTTCCTTCTATTCCGGCGTGGTACCAGTAACCACACTAACACGTGTTCCTTTGTGAACGTAGTCTTGGGAGTGTTGTCGATGACTCTAGCGGCTGGCTTTCCTACTCTACTATTAAGATAGTTTATGCAAGCTAACTTTGAGGTCAGTTAATATTGTTAGAGACGTTGGTTGAGCCGTGCAGTTCATATCTGCCGAAGCAATGTCCGCTTCCTCCGATTCTGTGGCGTGTCTCGTACCGATTGGTGGCTAAACATTTCTTCCAATTGGTAGTTGATGATGACTACAGCAGCCGCATACCCGTTGGTGGAGTGTACCGCTGCGTCCATGCAGACCGTTCGTGCTGCTTTAGCATGGCTTCGGCTTCAGCTATACTTTTCTGCCTTTGATCAGCTCCGTGTACATGTGCTTCGGGAGAGGTTTGATCTTCAGCGGTATCTGTAGCTTCACCTCATGGGATAATCCCATTGATTGTCCCATGAGGTGCATCGGTGAGCAGCGGCAGCGGTTGACCTACGTCATCGGCTGTCCTTCCTCTAGCACTAATATCTGGTGGGCACAAAGAAATTCATTTTTCTTGTCCATATAAAATCACCACGGATGCAAGCAATACAACTATAGAACCTTGTGCCTAGCTGCCTAAAGCAATGTCCCACTGCCACGTATGGGAGGTACTTATCAGGTGCACGATGCAGTAAAAACTAAATGCTTCGTAGCTTTATATATGCCCAAACATAAATTCAGTGAAGTGTAGTAGTAAAAACAGCATAATATATCGCCAGCCCGAAACATCATGCTTAGTTAACTAAGGCAGGCGATCACTTCCGGCAACACTCCGTCGGTTGAAATATACAGACTCAGCCGGCCGTGCTTTATGACACCCGATAATTGATCGCACTTTTATTCCTGCTTGCTTTTATGGCCATCCTTCTGCAGAACGTGAGCGTGGCATGTCTTAGATATGGAGGGTAATCTGCAATGAGGGAATACTTTTTGATGGTCGGCCAGAATTCTTTATTCGTGCTTATACAAACCGCCCCGAGCTGATCGTACAGATGGAAGTAATATAATGCCAGATTAGTCTAGCTGGAAGCGCTAAGCCCTCTCGACGTTGTTACGACCACCCCAGGTGTTGCCTCGAGCCAGATTTGGCGGCAAGGAGTTGGCGCCAAAAACCCCGAAGTCGTTACGCGGCTTGCGCATCATCGCGCTACGCTACGGACACAGACACGCGAGTGAGTGTACACTGCGCCTTTTTTACTTCGACCGCATTACTGCCGCCATAAAAGGGGGCTTATTTATTGAAGGTGCACTCGGCAGCCCGCCCGGCATACCTGCCCGAAATTGCTGCCACTGCCTAAGGGCCTCTCCGATTCCTGCCACGTCCAGTGCCACTAAGTGCCAACACGCGTGTTGGGTTGCGCGGCCTCCCGATTCCCTGCTGAACTGTAGGTCGCATCTTCCACCACCGTAAGCTTTCGTTACAGCTTCGCCACCACTTCCACCGACACATGCCCCTTTATTTCAAAGGTTCTTACCCGCGCGTGTACATAGCGTGAATGAACCGTTTATTTTCCTTACTTCTCATCTCTAGTCGGCAATATAAACGCCCTCACCAGGCCCCAAAGCCACTAACGCAGTCCTCCGATAGCCCGAGACAAGAACATTTCCGAAACAACGTTTTACAAGGAGTTGAGTGGCGTAGCACGTGCTTGCTCTAACTATTCAAAAATAATTTGAGCAGGTTTTTTCTCTGCTGAGCATATTAAGAAGTTGTTTCCGGAGCCACACCGTAATGCCACTCCCCTCGACATTTTCAAAAGGACAAGCAACAAATCAAGGTATCGTTCTAACCGTAGTGCTAATAAAAGGCGAATGGGTTCCTCATAATCTTTGTGGTGTTTCCAGACGGCACTCACAATCCTCTTGGCCATCAAGCGAAGAGAGTTGGATGTCATACCAAGTCCCAAATCTCCTCATATCCCTGCTCCTACACCACAATGTCCGCAAGGACAAGAGACCAAGATGACCTCCTGAACTTGAACTTCTACATTGTGAACTGCGCATATTTAGTCACATTTAATGACTAAACTGTGTTTACTTTGTAAATAGGATCCCAAAGACGAACTATTTAGTCACATTGATTGACTAAACTGTGTGTTTTTTGTAACTAGGTTCCCAAAGACAAACTGTGCTCATTGTTTGAATTTTGACCTTCTTTGCTACCCCCCCCCCCCCCATCACCCTTATCGTTCCCCCTAGGCTTTATCGCTCTCGTTTATTCAAAGGAGAGAAGAGGAACTCACTCACACACACGTGCGCAGGCTAGATTAGTAGCACACACAGACACAAGCAAGAGTCTGTGAAGACCGGCGTAGGATTGTTCGTTTGAGGATTCTCTAACACCCGGCTTGTGCGGCGAGCCCGTCTGATAGGGTCTGGGCTGACTTCGACAACACGATATGTTTCCGTGTGTACACAAGGATGTCCACAGCGGCCTCGTTCCTTACAACCTGCGGTCGGAAGCTGAGTTATCACGCTCGACCACCAACCTGTCTTCGTCGCGAGTAGTTTGTGAGCCACATCATTTACTATAAGTGATATCAACAAACCTTTCTTGCAATTAACGAGTGCTCTTCTAGCTTTCAAGGGAGCCTCTGAACAATACGCTAGGATTTGAACCTTGTTTTTTATTTAACCGAACAATACGTATATCTGCTCAAAAAAAATCCCAAGAAAATGCCTGAAAAAGAGTGGCCTCTAAAGCGACGAATAGAAAGAGTTAGCGCTCTGGGAGACAAGGCAGTGTTATAGCGAGCTAGATCTTGTTATTCTACACTACGCAGCACAGCTAGTGTAAGGCTTTAACAGCCACACAAGGGGATATGACAAGCCTCTGTGCAGCAGATGCTTCTGGAATATCTAGATTTTATTGATGCCGTGCTCAAGAGGCCTAATTTTCGTATTTTATACACACGAAGTGTGATGTACAAGTTTCTGTGCCTTCGCAAGCTTGTCGGCGAACGAACCAATACTCGATGCGGAAACACTGATTGGTTGTTTAACGTGCCGACGCAACGCAGGCTGATGAGGCGCGCCATAGTGGAGGGCTCCGGATTAATTTCGACCACCTGGGGATCTTTAACGCGCGCCGAAATCTCGTACATACGGGCGTTTTTGCTTTTTCGCCTCCATCAGAAAGGCGGCTCGCCGCGGCCGGGAATCGAACCCGCGACCTCGTGCTCAGCAGCGGAACGCCTTAGCCACTGAGCCACCGCGGCGGGTTCGATGCGGAAACACGAGGTGACATCTGTCACACTTTATGCTGTGCCGCTGGAATTGGGCGAAATAATGTTGAAGCGAGAAGCAAAGAAATGATAGTAGAAATAAGTGTTGGCTAGCAAACACACAAAATAGTATTCTCACAGCCGACAGCTTCACTGACTGGTTTCACGAGGCGCCTATTGTTTACACAAACTGCGAAAAATTTATTCTTACATTACAGTCTCTGCCTACGGTCCCAGTTTCTTCAGCCATTACCATGAGCCTAGACACGTGTCATCACTGTACAGTAGAGCAAAGTGGACCTGTTAAAGGGACACTGAACCGAATTTGTCAAAATTCTGTTTTTGTTGGCATTGCATAGACTGTCTCAAATAAACACACTTTCATTCGTTTATCGGGTCAGATAAAGCAGTATTTTATTTACTAAAGCCTGGAAGAAGAAAAATACCATGTGACACTTGCGGCGGCCGCAACGATGACGCGCATGCGAGATACGATGCGATTGGACGATGTCCAAGATTAGAATTCAAACCAATGTTCCTTTCCGTTCTGTGCAACAACATGCTTGGCATCCGACGTTATCATTGGCTGGGCAATCTAGATATCTCAGTAATCCAGATACCGCGCTTCTGCTACGTTGTCGGCTCTAAGAATTCTGAAGAAATTCAGAGAATTGTCTAATAATGCATAACATTCTTATGCCGCTTTTCTAAAGTACGAGTTCTTCACAGCCAAATGTTCTGGGTTTTTCAAAATTCTGTTCGACCAATTATCTTCATTCACGCTATCTAACGATTACAGGTGGAAGTTCCGTGAAATCTGCATTATTGTGGAAATGAAGGAAAAGCAACAAATCGTGACACGGTTCGCCATTTTCACTTTTTTCTACTTTTCTTGTTTTCTGCTTTTTTTTTAATTCTGTTCGACCAATTATCAGCATTTACGCTATTATAATGATTAGAGGCAGAACTTCAGCGAAATATGCATTTGTGCGGAAATACAGGGCGTTACACGGTTCGCCATTTTCAGTAGATCGTTTTACACTTCTCTTATTATTGATGTTTCAGAAATCTCTTCGACCTGTTATCTCCCTTTACGCTATTATAACTATTAAAGGTGGAACATCCGCGAAATCTGCATTTTTATATAACGCACGGTTTACACGGTTCCCCATTTTCGCTATTTTTTCACATTTTTCTAATCTCCGGTTTTCCGAAATTCTTTGCGACCAACTATCTCCATTTACGCTATCATAACGAATAAAGGTAGAACTTTAGCGAAATGTGCATTTTTGCGGAAATGCAGGGCGTTGCACGGTTCGCCATTTTCAGTAGATTTTTCATATATTTTCTTTTCCTTGTGCTTCGTTTATTTCGAAATTCTGTTGAAACAATTATCTCCATATTCTTTATAACGAAGCCTATGCAACACTGGGCGCCACTAACTCACGCCCACACAGAAAAATGTATTGTTTCCTCACGCCCTCACTCACACTCACGCTCGTGAGTCACCCTCACCACTGACACTCACGCTCACTTAGCGCCCTTCACCACTCCCACCCCCTCGCTCTCACGCTCACAATTCGCCGTCACCACTCGCACTCACTCGCGCTCGCGCTCACCACTCCGTGAGTGTGTGCAGCAGACCCTGTATGAGTCATGAAACCGAACATTATTAGTGCATTACGGCGTCAGAAGTCCATCCAAATCATATTCCTAAATAAACACGCCACCAGAGAAAAAAAAAAGTTTATTTCATGTCCTTTACAAGACATGATTGGGCAAGAGAAGTGCGGCACGCACACACACAGCTGGCTGGCGCCGCATCTTTTCAAAGTGCTACGAGTTGTGCCGCGCCTCCGCCAGATGGCGCCACGGGTCCTGCGACCGAGAGAAGACGCAGTGAAACATCCCCCTCGCGAGGGGCACGATCAAATGCAGAGCATTTCCGGGGGCGCACGACGTTAAGTAGTTTGCGTTACGTTAATGTTGTTGCACTTGTGGCAACTGCTGACGAGAGAGCGCTCGTCAGCAGTAATTTGAATGAGTCAACGATATAAGGCGCGTTCGTAGCGTTCCATTCTCTGTCGGCTTTGTGGCGCAGTGGGTAGAGCACCATGTACATTGCGTTCCGCCCGCAGGGTCGAGGGATCGAAACCGGGCGCCGGATAGTA
Organism: Haemaphysalis longicornis; assembly: GCA_013339765.2. NCBI lineage: Eukaryota > Metazoa > Arthropoda > Arachnida > Ixodida > Ixodidae > Haemaphysalis > Haemaphysalis longicornis. The sequence continues at coordinate 140,110,440 of CM023450.1, forward strand.
TTTTTTTTATATAGTAGGGACAACGATGGTGCGGACTACGGACGTCAACGCGGGTGACATCGTGAGTTACTGAAATGCTCTGCATTTAAAAATTATAGGGTGCCCCGTAGCAGGAGCTCAGTGACGAGATATTTCTGACGCTAGAAGCAAGCCCTCCGTTATCAACCGCCGCAGCGAGCGGTTCTTGCGACGAATAGCCAAGAGCAGTACAAGCGCAGTAGTGGCGCTCACCGCGGTAAGTCCTGCAAATGGCGCGAGTAGCGTGAGTGCACTCGCGAGTGGTGAGCGGGGCTCCCTGCGAGTTGCTCCCGCACTCGCGAGTGGGTTAGCGGGGCGCACTGCGCGTGGGGCTCGCACCCACTCGCACTCACAAACCAATGGCGAGGCTCACTCACCGTTCACTCATGAGTGGTGAGTGGGGGGCGTGTGAGTGCCCTAGTGGGTAAGCCCGCCGACCTATGATTATAGGGATTAAATGCGGCACTTCCGCGAAATCTGCATTATATTGGAAATGCAGGGCGTTACACCATCCTGGCTGTGGGGGTACTCGGCAAAGAACGTTACCCATTAAACTGCGTCAGATGGGCCTGCCAGCACGGCTTAGAATCCTAGCGATCACTAGCCGAGGCGTATGCAGTGGATGAACGCCAACCCCGTCACAGGCGACGCTCAAATGCGAGGCGCTTTGCCACCACCTTTCCAGCTTGCCTGAAGCTCGTGCCTGTGTTTGGAGAGGCGTATGCGCACCAGACCGAGTCGGCTGATTCGGCACTGTTCTCGCAAGCAGTAGGTGCTTATGTCAACAACACGCCAACGAGAACTCGCCAGCACGTCAGTGTCAGGTCTGCACGCACTCTGGAAACTCGATCGTGGTGCAACGATTGTTGCAGCGCAAAATAGGGAATTCGATACAGAAAATATTACCCAAAAAATGAACTAAAAAACATGCGCTATCTGGGATTCGAACGTGCGAATTGCAAAAAAATGAACCCAATGCTCCAGACCACTCGGCCATTAAAATAACGCTGTCGGGGAGAGAATTGTAAAGTACACATCTTATAGCCTGTTTTTATAGTTTCATAATTTCCAGCAGTTTAGGTGACTATTTCTTGAATAATGCTCGTGCAGTAAGCGTCCCCAAAATTCCGCAAGTATCTCATCTCTGGCGACGTCATTTCTTAGGTAAAAAAGCGATCACAAATGTGAGATCGTGCGGCTGGTTGCTCTGCTAGTTTACCCAGCGCTAAAAGTGCTTTCGCGCCTTGGTCTTACGCCTTAGGATAAAATGTTTGGTTGATTTTAATTCCCTGTTGCATATATTAACTTCGCTGACCCTTCTTCCGCCCTTGAGTGGCTTTAGATTTTTCTCCTAGTGTAACAGTCAGCGAAGCGTTGCATGTGCACTTGTGTGTAGCTATTTTCACTTCATAGACTTTACGTAGATTGATACAGTCTATAAACTAACAAAATAAAGGTACATTCTTACAGGCACAAACGTGCCATCGCTTAGTTCCATCTAAGAGGAAGAATTGCGACGACGCGCTGGGCCGACTAAACGCTGGGCCGACTGATTCTGTCGGAGGGTCGGCGAGCCGTGCAGTACTACTGCGCAGTCAAGCCAAGCCATCTCGAGTGAGCGTCACACGAAAGTTCATATGAAATCGTCAAGGTGGATGCAGAGAGAAGGGAAGCTCTTTCAAATTACATTTTCTACTAAATAAAGTCGCGTAAACGCAGCGAGAGTGATCGAAACATGTCCTATGGACTCCAGACTACAATTCGATCAAGTAACTCTACAATGTTTAAAAATCACTTCAGTGTCCCTTAAGAGCGGCTGTCACATAGGAACCTCGGAAAAATAGATAACGGAGATCTTTTTTGCAGTGGTTCTACCAAGTGACCCGCTTCGCTGTCGTTTCCCTCAAGATCCTCACCCAACGACCCATCATGCCCGACGTTCACATTGTGTGGACTCAGCTGCCTCCATCCCTCCCAGGGGAGGAGGCAGCTGATGCGCTGGCCAACGTGCTCATATTCCGGGCATTCTTGGGAGCTGCTGACTCGGGTGAATATAAACAACCTCATTTCTTTATACCATCTCGATACGACGACATCCCGCCTCAACATCGGCTTCAAAGATGCACTTTGCCCTTCCTCGCTCCAGCTAGACGAGAATTAGGGAACAGATCTTCGAAAAATCAAGCCAAATACCTCTCCGCACCGAACTCGACTCCATGTGATTTATCTCTCCGTGTTTACCCCAATATGCAAATTCCGCTCGTCTCCCTGCACCCTATACCATACCGTATCGGAGTGCTCTCGTGTGAGAGTGCTCTCACACTCCACCTTTGCTTCCTCTCCCAAACTCTTCCCAAAAGCAAAGGGAGGGACGCTGCTCCTTTCTCACCGGCAGAACCAGTTTCAGCTCATATCCCGGGCCCAGCTGGCTGCACGCGTACAGGACATCAGGGACTGTGGACGTCCCCCGCTCGAGTGAACGGCTCCCCCATCCCCCGTTTTCATCAAGATGAACCTTCATTCCTCGTCTTTCTGCAGTGGCTCAAGTACCCTTGAGGTCGAGCCTAAATCAATACTTCAGGCGCTGAAATTTGATTTTCTCACCCCTTCAAAAAACCGTTTGTGTGCACGCTTCCTCACACGTGCTGCGCACTTCGGCGTCCTTGGCTAGGCTGATGTATTGTTCCAAGATAGGTCCCAGCCTTTCGTCCACAAGTGTTCCTTTCCTGGGGCACTAAAGGCGCACTTCTGTGATTGCGTCCGAATCACGTCTGGCCACACGTGTTGGTCAGTGGAAACATCGTAGTTGGCCAGGCGACGATGTTCCGTAAACAGACACCAAGTCCTTTTGTCTTTTAAGGGCTACTGTCAGATCTGTCTGCCCTCCAGTATTGTACATCCCAAGAGAACGAGGAGTGTCATGTGCTGAAAAACTGTCACAACTGCCCGACTAAACTCAGCGGCCTAGCAGCGATAAAATTAGAAGCCCGCGATTTTCTTGGCGGCCAACCTCACTCTTATATGGACGATGTTTTTTGCGAAGTCCTCAGCGGCAGGATAGTTCGACTCCAAACTGAAGGTTGAAAGGAAGGCCGGGGAACGGAGAATATCTATCGGCCATGCCCGTACAGTAAAGGCATTATATGAGCTGCCCGTGCCGATTATGTTCCCATGCCAATAGAGTTTACGTTAAGATCTGCCTACTAGGTGTCTGCTTCAAGGAAACCTGCAGTGACCAGGCCTTGGCATCGGCAGTGCATGCGGCCTTGACTTGTAGCATGTCTCGTTCGTTCTCTTACTGGGAAAGGCCATTACAGTACAGGAATGCCCTGAAGTGGGTACGCAGCATGGAGCTCTTACTCGGAAGTCTAATGAAAATGAACGATACTTGGTTCGCAAAGCTTATCTAATGCTGGCCGGCGGGTACTGCTTGAGATATGTTTTTTTAGATGCGAAGCATCTCATTATCGGGGCTGTTTCCCTCCCTCCCTTGTTGTTGTCCGCCGTCCGCACTCTACTGCGCATGAGCGTATCCTCAGCCCCGTCAGCGTTTGGGCTGACGTCAGCGCAGTCCACTATAAAAAGGAATAGTAAGGCGGCGCCCGGTTTCGATCCCACGACTCTCTGGCCGCAACGGGGGGTACGTGGCACTCTTCCCACTGCGCTACAAACCAAGACGGAAGCATGGGCTACGAACACGCCTTAATGTCCTTCACTCATTCAAACTACGTCAAGAAGCCTACAAGGCACGCTAAGCTGAACGTCAACGGAAACGACGAACTGAAAACTTTAGAGGAGGATGTTGAATTTCCTGCGGGAAAGCTGTGGCGGGAAACGCCACGCGCCTTGCAGTTCAACCTGAGAAGAGGACGAAGAGGGCGGGCAGCGGGGTAGGAGCGTAAGCACACAATAAAGAAAGATCGAGAACCAGGAGGTGTTCCATCAGGTAACGCGGGTGTCGGTCTCTTCGCTGTGTCTACATTTCTCTACATTTCTCTACATTTGTCTGTCTCTACATGGGGTTTCACACTACGTTCCCATTCGTGCTCCGATAAATGAAACAACATAACGGCAACTCAATGGAACCTACACGGAACCCCCATGATGCTTCGCATCCTCCTCATGGTTCCCCACGGGAAGATGGTGTAATTTTTTTCCTGACCCTAGCTCACCCTCATTATTTTAGCCACTAACATCCTGCTTTGCAACTAAGCTCCATGTGGATAGGTCCTAGGGTTTTCTGTGTATTTCTGTGTATACAATCGTTCAAGGAAGCACAGGCTTTCATGGCTTGAGTCGCCTCTGCTCACTTAGGGTGCTAATTCTACGCCGCACGTGCGCTCCCGAAGCGGCAGTGCGCACGCGTGCACATTCGCACCCTCGTCGAACACCGCATTGGCTGTGGCACGAGGAGCTGAACCCACGCCGTGTACGTATACGTACGGCAGCGGCAGTATACGCAGTACTTTACATTCGCGCCCTGCTATGAAGTCACACGAAACTTCTTCCAAAGTGGCGCGAAGCAGTTGCGCTGGTGAGAACGGTCTGCGAATATGGGGATAAGATTTTAGAGTGGCGCCCCTAGCGGCGCCAACGAGAAACTGAATAGAGGAGAAACAAAGCAGACAACACAGGCTTTTTCACATGGCCGACGACGTACCTGATATTTCAGGGGAACGATATTTAGCCATTTATCCAATTCTAGGGAGCACTTTTGAGTATATGTTGATCTGAAAGAATTACTCCAACTGTACACATTTACCGAGAAGATTTTGCTCGCTGTTTTACAGCGTTTTGTCCGAACTAAAACCCCACTTACCTAACATTCAGCCGTCCCTCTACGAGAGCTGCCGCACTACAACTGCTGCACAAGAAAAGTTACTAAAAGAAGAACCAGACGAGCAAAGTCTCCAACGTTGTTTAGTTCTCGGCATTCGAATGGAATTCCAGTTTGGTAAGAAACCGCATTCGCGTCACTGTACTGGTCCCCTGACCGGTGCAAAATTTGGCCTCCCCCACTGAACATAGTCCCACCTAGTAGACGCTGAAGGCGGCAGTTATAATACCTCCACAGGCTTTCGCAGACTATACACGTGCAAGTACGCGCGACACTGACCTGGTTATATACGCATGAAAAGCTACGCTAAGTTCGCTAATCGCGCGCGGCTGTAAGAGCCACCGAACTGCCATAACGGCTGCCCGCGCTTTCTTCGCGTGCTGTCGTTCAGGAGAGAGGAACAAAAAGAGCAGTGACCTCCCGCATTTTTGTGTGTTTGTATTGATTCCGACAATCAAATAAGCGCAGAGTGCTGGGGAAAGACAAGAGAGGGGGGGATGGAGTCGGCGCATGGCTTCCCCCTCCATATCGTTCCCTGCATGCCTCAACGTCAACTTGTGTTTCTTTGTAGGCATTTGTTTGCAGACAGCCACGGGTCGCGTGATTGTTTAGACCAATGAGTGTTGGTGTCGCGGCGACAGCTTCTGTTTGAAACGTACTGGTTTTCTCGACGTGCTAAGGCTGCGCGGGAAATGTGCGCTTATCGCTCGTTGACTTAGCTCGTCTGTGTCGGTGTGCGATGTGTCCCGCAGAGTTATGAAACTCTATGGTGTGTCCATCTCGGGGTTTGCCTTCAATTACCTGTGCTTGGTCCATCACTGTCTGCGTGTCATATCACCCGTCTTATATGCGCTGCCGGATCTCCGTGCGACGACGTCTAATAACCATTGGATACCGATTCACCCAACAGAGTGTGTGGTACGTGTAGCGCTGCCTATTTTGTGTGAATTACGGGTCGTCCGCGCTGGGAGCGTGTTTTGCGTTGCTACCTGTAAGTACCGCGGTCCTGACTGTTGCGCAACAGGTGCAAATTAAAAAGAAATCGTTCTGTGTTATTGTGCTATGCTCGTTTTTTTTTTTTTTTTGTTGTTCGTTCGCAGAGCTGTATCCTGGCATTCCTTCCTCAGCTCTTTCAACTTGGAAACATCAGCTTGTTTTAACGGTGGCCTGCGGTGTGAGCGTTGCAGGTGCACATGACCGGCTCTGATGTTACTTGTACGCGTTTTTAATCAAATGTACGCGCTTTTTAGACCACTCTCACGTGCGTTGTTTGAAGTGAAAAGTCTGCAGGCAAAAAAAATATTTTCAGAGCAGCGTTTAGCCATGTTCAAGTTTCATTTCGGCGTAGCGTGCACTGTTGAGTATCAATCGTCTTCGCACCGGGCCTTATAATTACCGCACTGACTCGCGACTCAATTCGTAGGTATGGAACTTACTACGTACACACAGCGTTCATCAAAAGTGACCTAGAGCCAAACTTCTTTTGTGCCCAGTAAAGCGGAACGTTCAACACGAATTCTCGGAAAACTTGCACCTTTCGGCGGCTTGTCGTGTTCACCATGGGTAAATTGGTCCGACGGAACAGCTGTTCTTTTGAAAAAGTACTATCCGCCCGAATGATTGTAAAGCCTTTTGGGTCGGTTTTCCGTGTCTGGCGATTTCTGCGCTGTTATTATCATTTCCGTCTCAGATGTGCCTTAAACACTCTGTGCTGAAGTGTACTATAGACCGAGCCCAGCGTTCCTTCAAAATTTCAGCTTTGATAATCAGAGCTTGCGTTGAGTTGCCGGCTGCGGAAAGTAATGCAGGCTAATGCATGATGTGTATTTTCCCCGTACATTAAAGGAATCTTGTTTGACCGACTAGTGCCCTATAGAAACCCCTGTATTTTTGTCGTTTGTTTCCCCTCTATAGAAATTTGACCGCGGCGCCCCCCTAACTAAGTGGCGCCACCTGTAAGACGATCTCCTGGCCAATAATTACTCTCGGTACTAGCGATGAGCCATGAAGACTACAACATCCTCGGCAGGTATAAATGCTTGCTCAAACTTTTCGTGGGAAGTGCGAGTTACAGGAGAGGGAACAGTAAAACATCTACCACTTTATGCGGGCATGATATCGCACGATGGGGGCACAACATCGCCATCAACATGGGCTTACCCCCTTTTTTTGTTCAGGTTGATTACTTACGCTCTGCTTCATGTTACCGTACATTGAGTAGATATGTTATTGCGGTGTCGTGCCTTGATAATGTATTGAGTGTGCAGCTTCTATCAGGAGGTGATGTTTTTCTGGTCTTGAATAAATGTGTAAGTGTTTGGCCCGTATGCTGTTGATGGTCTCAGGGGGCGTGGAAAGCAACCCTGGCCCTCTTGGCCTTTGGTGACACCCCTGCCCCTTCCGGCCCTCATAACAGCCAATCTTCATAACAGCCAATCAAACACCCAAGTGGTGGAAATTAGGGCAATTACAGTCTTTATACGAACTAAAAGAAGTGAATGACCAACAGGTTGCAATGCACACTTCAGTCGAAGCTTTGCTAGGCAGGGTAACCGTTGTTGAGAGCGAAGTTAACTCATTGAAACAAAACTTCGCCCAGCGCATTATCTCAAACTAACGTTTCTGGTTCCCTAGCACGAGCCATTACCCAGCTAAAAATAAAGTCAAAAGCTTTATGACAGTAAATCCTGGAGTGCGTGGCACTCACTACAAGACGAGCGGCCTAGCGACAAGCTGGCACACTTGCACAGTTTGCACGTTTAGCGGACACACACACTGATAGCGCCTATTCACACAGTTGTAAGCTGCGGCAGTAGTGTCAAAATATCTGGGAGCAATGGCAAGGGAGATGTTTGCAGATCAAACGCTTTTTATTAACAAACAAAACAAAAGAATTATTTTGAAACCTTTATTCGTCGCACCCGAATCAGGTGATACAAAGTCGTGTATCTTCACGCGCTTATATTTCCAAATCTCATGACAGAATTACGGCCGCAGAAAATCCCTCGATCTAGCACTTTTTTTGCGGGGTTTGTGTCCGCTAAACGTTCAAATTGTGAGAGTGCGTCAGCCTTTCACCAGAGCGTTCTGTGGGTACGCAGCGGCGCGCGCTCCCGTGTTTACTGCATAAAGCCTTCGACTGTACAAAAGACGCCAATAACGATCTCTGACAAATAATTTAATCAGACATAGACTGTAAACGAAGACTGGGCAGAATCGGAAAAAGCGCGGTCTTTCTTTGAAACTCAATTGGGCGAATGCGTTAGTCCCGGCCGTATCGAGCGTGTGCATCGAATTGGGTAATTCTGCAAAAATAAGAACCGTGCGATTATTGGGAAGTTCTCTAGCTTTAAAGATAACGACCGCATACCTTTCTGTGGGCCTAAGCTAAAAAGGACTGACTTTGAATGTGCAATGGTCTTGCCATGCTGTAAGATTAGTACATCACAAACTTTTACAACATGCCCCTACGTTAGATTTACCGTACAAACTGAGGCATGACAAACTAGTTAACATAAAAAAAAAACATTCGTTTACAATTCGGAGCTCACAATTCGTTCTTACATTATTACAATCCATTTACAATTATAGTAATTTGACCTGCGAAGTGCGCCTTTATGCAGATGATTGTGTTGCTTATTGGGGTATTAAAAGCCCAATTAACACGGACCATCTTCAACGGGATCGTCACCATATTCAAATGTGGTTCAGAGAGAGAGAGAGAGAAAATTCTTTAATGAGACCGAAGAGTTCAGCCCTGCATAATGCTGGGCTTGCTACTTCAGATGGTTGGTGAACATGTGATAAGGGTTATATGCTTACATGAATAATACAAATAAGAAAAAGAAAAAAAACGAAAGAAACTCCACCAGACAGACACATGAACACACATAAAAAAAAAAAAGTCACAGGCAGTCACAGGCTGGAGTCTAGTCTAGAGTCTGTGAGGAAATGCGCAAGAGCTTTAAAACCCCGCACCGCCGTGTCTTCGCTGTTCCAGGGGCCGAAAAAGTCCTCCATGCTGACAGTTCTCGCCCGTAATAAACTTCGCGCTGTCGTTCGCGCCGAGTTAAAACGTGGACAAACGCAGAACAGGTGTTCAGTGTCTTCTCGTACACCGCAAAGCGTACACAGAGGTGATGCCATCAGACCGATTTGTTAAGAAAGGTTTTTGTATAGGCTACTTTGAGGCGCAGGCGATGTATAGCACACTCTGTTTGCCTCGATAAACCGTGAGGTATACGAAACGTACACTGCGGGTCGATAGCGTAAAGGGGGGCGTACTGCAGGACCGGGTTCCGCCAGTGCTGCAATTGCATGCACCATCCAAGCCTTGTGGCTATTCCGTTGATGTCCTCCTTGGATAAAGGGAGTTGTACTGGTGAGCTCGTGGAATGGCCCTCGCGTGCGAGCCGATCCGATATCACATTGCCCGTGATTCCGCAGTGTCCTGGCAGCCACTGCAAAGAAATAGTGTGCCCGTTGCGGAGTACCTCAGTGTGTATGACGTTTATTTCTTGTATCAATTGGCCTTGATTACTTCCTGGCTTGAGAAGCGTTTGTAGCGCACAGCGGGAGTCCAGGAAAATTACCCAAGGTTTTGGAGGGCAGTCCCTGACAATCTGCAGCGCAGCTCCTACTGCTGCCAGCTCGGTTTTTGTAGCTGATGTCTTGTGGCTGAGCTTTTGGCTCACAGAGACCCCCGAAGATGGCACCCATACACCTATGACGGAAGATTCAGAAGTCACGGACCCATCAGCATATACGTGGGTATACCCGCCATAGCAGCGAGATATATGCTGAAGTGTGTAGTAGGTCAAGGCCGGTGGAGGCATCGCTTACTTTTTCAGGAACGATTCCAGGAACTGTTGTTGTTATTTACCACGTAGAAAATTGCCAAGGTGGTAACTCGGGTCTAATAGGACGTTGATAGTAAACAGGCAGGAATTCCTGCACATGACTTCCGGAGCAATCTGCCAAAGGATGGGCAAATGAACCGCTAACATGGCGGAGGCAGACACGGATATTTTCTTGTCTTAATAGTACCCTGGCTGAGAGGCATCTCGCTTCACAAAGTAACCCGGACGTTGAAGTGCACTTAGGGAGTCCCAGGCAAATACGCAGAGCTTGCGCCTGTAGTGCCTCTAGCTGATTGACGTTGCTCTTGGACAGTGAACCGAGGGTAGGCAGGCTGTAGCAAAGCAGACCAATAAAGAGTGCCCTGTAGAGTCGTAGCAGCGAAGCAACCGAGCAACCCCATGCAGTGCCTGCAAGCATCCGTAGGATGTGCACGAAAGACTGTAGTTTGTCTTTGATGCATCGAATATGATGAGTCCATGACATTGACCTGTCAAATACAATGCCTAAGAATCGATGACATCGCATATATGGTATGGTGCAGCCTGCTACAGTCAGGGCATAATGAAACAGGTCGCGTCTTGTAAATGCCATCGCAGCGCATTTTTCAGGAGAAAGAACCAGTCCACAATTTTTCAGGTATCGCGTCAATCGTCGTATCACCATTGGCAGCTTCGCTCGTATGCTTCGGCGGTTTCTCCCTGAGCACCATACACATATATCGTCAGCATACAATGATACATTCTCGCCAGAGGCTAATACTTTTGGGAGACCAACAAGACAGATGTTAAAGAGGGTGGGGCTAAGGACACCGCCTTGCGGAACGCCTTGTCTTATTGTGTGACGGGTGGTATATCCGCTAGTAGTGGTCATATATACAGTCCTGTCTTGAAGGTAGTCCCTTAGCCATGTAAACATCTGCCCCCTGATACCTGCAGCTGTCATTTCTCGGCAAATAGCATCATGGGCGACACTGTCAAAGGTAGCTTTGATGTCCAGAAAGACAGCTACGACAATGTTCTTTACCGCCATCTGCTGGGTTATGTCCCGTGATAACATAAGACCCATTATCCATGCTACTCCTTCCACGCATGAAACCCGACATTTGTGGTGGATATACTGCCCTGTTTTCAAGGTCCCAGACCAGGCGCTCCAAAACCATCTTCTCCATAACCTTGCCAACGCAGCTCAAAAGTGTTATTGGTCGGTAGGAGTTCATGTCTGCTGGTGACTTGCCCGGTTTGAGAACTGGTCTCACAAGCCCGATCTTCCAGCTGGCAACGAGGCGCCCTGTGCTCCAGGAAGAATTGTAGATGGAGAGTAACTGCTGAAGGGCCTTCTCACCAAGATAGACTAACGTGGAATAGGTAATTTTGCCAGAGCCTGGTGCTGACGATCGGTTCACAGACGCTAAGGCATTGAAGAGCTCCCGCATGGTGAAATGACAGTCCAAATTCACAGCATTTGACGTAGAGAGCTCAGCACGTTGCTCTCGCATATCGCAAACAGCCAGTGTAGCGGTTTCTGCGGCATCTCTTTTCGTTTTCGAGTAACAAAATTTAGGGAAGCAATGAATGAGCCTACAAGGGTTAAACATTTATTTTCAGTTCTTGATGACAACGTTGATGCTTATGTCTTAGTTCGATTATTCATTACGCATTAAGAAAAATTTTGTGTGGGTCCATTTTGCGGTAATTCGCTTGGATATAGCGGTTGTTCAAAATTAAGCTTTACGATTTAGCAGCGTGAAGCTTTCTGGTTTTCTTAAGATTACGCACTGGGAGACACGCGAAGATCAGCTGTGCAAATAAGTTGTGTTCCTAGGGGGACAAAAACTGAGGTGATATTTATCGCTGTCAGCAGCCGAATCAAACATTGACATTGACTAATTAACTTTTTGTTGACTGCAGTAAGTGGGTGTACGTTGGTATTGAAAAGTTAGAGGCAGTGGTGTTTCTACCGGAGTATCAGTTGGAAAAATTCTTCCATCGTGTCTATGCTCCGAGATATCCGATTCCAAATTTTAATGCCAGTTCGCATGATTACGCGTGAAGAGTGTTGCGATCGGCGCAAAGCTCCTCCGTGATGTGGCGCGGCTCTGGCTGCTCTTTCCCTGTCATGTATTGATTTCACCAGACCAAAGGAGAAGCGTGTCAATTATCTTTGCCAATGCCCCTCCGCTTCGTTGTGAGGCAAATTCGCCGCACGCAACAGCGGCGTCACATCAGAAAGGAGCTTTGCGCCGATCCTAGTTTTATTGCATGCATAATCATGCGAACTACAATTAAAAGTTGGAGTGGGATATATCGGAACACAGACAGGATAGAAGAAATTTTCCAGCTCGTACTGTGTAGAAATACAACTGCCTCTAATTTTTCAATACAAACATACCCACTTACTGCAGACAATTAAAAAACCGAAAGAAGTTCACACTAACGTGTAAGACTTAACGGTAGCGAAGCTGTACGCAACCTCAACGACCATAACGACGGTTTAAGTCCTGGACTGCAGCCGATTTGCTTCTTCTCGCTGCCGCAACGACCTTTACTCCATGTTTGTTGCTATAAAGACGAAGAAGCAAATCGAAGAAGCAGAACTAGCGAACGGAGCACGCACACCTAAACTAGGCGCCCGCCAGTGCAACGTGTACCCTATCACGTGGTCCGCATCCAGCAGGTGGTATGATAACACTCTCCACAGTTACAGTCGAATGAGTAAGCCGTTTGACTCACGGATACTAACTCACGGTGGTAGCCGAGTGGGTAAGACGACTGACTTTAATTCGTTGATCTACCGGAAACAGGTTCATGTCTTGCAGGTGCTGGCGATTTTTTTTTAGATGCGGAGCACCTCATGCTCGGGGCTGTGTCCCTCCCTCCCTTGACGTTGTTGTCTGCCGTCCGCACCCCCACTGCGCATGCCTGGCCAGGCGCCGCTGATGATGGTTGTAGCAGGATGCCCCTAGGGAAACCAAAGAATCCATCACAAGATAGCTTCGTGTTCAACCACCGTCATCATCTTCCCGTAGGGGAACCCTGAGTAGTATGCGGGCATTCCTCCTCTCCTCTCCGAAACTCCTCTCCTCTCCGGCATTCCTCCTCTCCTCTCCAAAGCTCCTCTCCCCTCCGGAATTGCGCAATGAATGGCAACACCTGCGGCTCCACCCGCGATAATGCGAATCAGCTTAGGGTTAGAGACAAGACGGTAGCCGCTGCATACTCCGCTGGGGCCGCCACTGTAGCTCCGCGGTATACGCCTCGAGCTTCGCGATCGCTGCGCCGTCTGCCGCCGCTTCTCCGCGGCGTTGACGGGATGTGCGCTGCGTGGCTGATAGGGGCTCGTGTAGTGTTTTGGTTCTGTTTTGGTTTCTTTTCAGCTTACCGCGCACTAAAAAAACATGTTATGTTGACGTATATACGCAAAGAGTACGTTTAGGTCACATAAAAAGCAGCTGCGTCTTTGTAGAGCGCGCGATCGCCTGCAAGAGCTACCCGGCTACGCGGTTCTCCGCGCATCTTCGCCGCTCTTCTGGGCCTCGGCGACGGTTGCAGCATATCACCCCTGTCACCTCCAAGACCGTCAGGCACAAGTGAATTCTACTGTCGCCTAGTTTAGACCTGATGCTGGCACAGTGAGAGGTTGGCTTCATTTTGCAGCGTGGATAACGAATGCGGCTTCGTTTCAGATATATATGTCGCAGAAAAATATGTTTCGGGGATGTGATTAGCCAATCCCGACAATACCTTATGCATTTTATAAAAATATAAACCATGCGAAAATGTTAAGTATATTCCAAGCCTGTACGTCGTTAAATATGTGCCCACACACGCCTTATAGCAAGAACCAAGGCAATCTAATATGAAACCATGGAAAAATACATGCTGTGCAAGTGCGGAAGAAACACAATAGCTCTAACGGAAATGAAAAAAAAAAAACAGTGCAGCTTCTGACACGCTAAAGACGTTCGTCGAAACTTAAGCCAGGTAGGGCTCACCAGACCAACTATACGCGAAATGCCCTGCTATTTCGCGAGACATTAGTGGGGGGTAAGAGAGGGGGACGCTGTGTACAAATGCGGAGCGGAATCAAGCAATAGTCAAACCCGTTTATAGCGAATTGCAATATGCATCACGATTAGTTCGATATATCCAATAGTTCGATATAGCCGAACCCGCCTATAACGACCTTATTGTTGCCAGTTCGCAATTGCTGCCCCCCCCCCTTCACCTCCCCAACTTCACCATCCCCGCATGCAGAAACGAACACAGTGAATAAGCCATTACCATACCCAAAATAATGCATTTATTGCAAATAATAAAGCTACTTTCCACCGGAACTGCCAACTTCGCAAAGAAAAAAGCGGTGATTTTTGTTTTCACTTTCGTTTTGGCGGCTCCAACTAGCATAGCATTCTCTACACGGAAGATTGTTTGCACCAGTTCGAGTCCGCGTCCTCCAAAATCTAAGAAGCATTGGCGGAGCACATCGACTGCCGAAAGCGCTTCATTATAAGCGTCGGACGGCTTTCACTCGCGACATCATCGGGAACGTGGGGGAGCTCTTCCCACAGTTCACCGATGCTGCTGTCTTGGTCCGGACTCGCTGACTGCGCGGGTTCCGTCATTAGTCCCGCGCGTCGGAAACAGTTACGGTAAGTGTCGGGCGTCTTGTCGCTCCGTGCGAGGCGCAATGTCTCAGTCGCAACTCTTGCTCCGTGGTCGCGACCAATCCACATCTCAATCACCACTCCGAGACCATGCATTTCGGCGGCCATTCTAGGCGCGCAGAGTTCGATATATCCGATGTGAACTTCGTTATAAGGAATATGTTTCCCATGTATTTCCGTAACTGAATTATTTTTGTTCGATATACAGCATAATTCGCTCTATCCGGGTTCGTTATAGCTGGGTTCGACTGTGAACGTTTTAGTAATCACACACACAAATCTCGCGTTCACTGTCGTTTTGTTTTTCGACTTCAACGAACAGCTGATCGTTCGGCGGACGCATTTTTGGAAATATACAGGGTAGGCAGTTCACAAGCGATGAAAGGTGTCGTTGGAAGAGTGTGGTATGTGATAATGCCCTCTGATTTCAGTTTCTCCTTTATTCTGCAGGCTCCCTGTGCCATGTGACGATATTTCGAAGAAGCGTTTAGTCGCGGACGCTGATTATATTCTAAGCCCGTCTGCGCGCTGCTCGCAGAGGATATATGTAGCAGATGAATGTTTGCGGCGCTCACCTCACGACAAGACGACTCTGTCGTGTGCTGATCCCCGAGTATAATTCTGCATCATCCATCGTACCTACGTTGAATATTCCCGAAATTAACACACACTGGCTTGTAAATGGTGGTGATCAATATCTGAGGTATATTATTGGCAAAAGTAACTGGCGTGCTGTCAGGTATGAGTGTTCCGCTGAATATGTAAGCGCACAAAACTGATTTACATCGTAGTTTATACCCGTAGCATTAACATCTGAGGAACCGGTGGTTACAGAGACACTGCTAGTAAATTCAGGGCAGTGTAACTACAATCAGGTTCATGCATACACCGGTTCCGCAACGCTGGCCTGTGACACACACCTGGCGCTTATACAGACCGAATATACCACACTAAGATCCCGTCAGAAACATTTAACACTCTCGTAAACACTCCCCATTTGCGAACAGAGTGACTGCTCCACATAAACATGAATTTCCAACGCCCGCAAATGCTAAATCTCAGTCGTGAACATGCCGCAAAAGCAGCAGCGACAGTGGGAAGTGGGACGCAGACTGCCGCGCCTGCTTTCAAAACGGGCCGCTAGGGGGATTTCAGTGGCGCCCCTACAGGCCGCGCTCGAGGCGTATAAATGACGCGCGCGCGCGCTCCGCTCCCGTCATTCTCCTCCCGCAACGCGCGATCGAACTGACAACTAATGGGAACTTGAGTCGACACCATGGCTGCTTCGCATACTACTCACGGTTTGCCTACGGGAAAATAGTGAAATTTTTCTTTATACTGTTATACTGAATTACTGCTGGTCTGGGCGCGCTCGCGAAACGCCCGAATCAACGAATTGCTAAACAGCGTTGCTGCTAAAAAGTTAATTATTCAATTTTAGTTAATTGGGCTGCTGACAGCGATAGTTTTTATCTCACTTAGTGTCCCTCTGGCCGCATAAGCTATGTGCGCAGGTGGTCGCCCCGTGCCTCCCAGTGCGTAATTTTAAGGAAACCATAAACATAATTTTCAACACCCGGTATATTCTTTGATTTTGCAGGCAGCTAGTTCTTCCAAACACAAAAGAAGTCAATGGATTGATTGATTATGAGGTTTAACACGCTGACGCTTCACAGGCGATGAGGCGCGCCGTAGTGGAGGGCTCCAGATTAATTTTAACCACCTGGGGATGTTTAACGTGCGCCAAAATCTCGTACCCACGGTGTTACCTCTTTTGCCTCCATCAGAGAATTGGCCGCCGCGGCCAGGAATCGAACCCGCGTCCTTGGGCTGGGCAGTACAACGCATTAGCCACTGAGCCACCGCGGGGGGTATGAGGCTAATTCAAAGCTCGAGCACTACTTTGGTGACGTTCAATGCAAAGCGTCATCACTCTTCCAGCGTCGCATTCGATTACCGCTAGAGAAACGAAACAGCTCCAAGTTTAGTTTCTGGAATAAACTTCTCCGTAGCGTTGACAACGGATCAATTTTATCCGGTGAAACTTGCGGAGAACACTCATCCAGCCTGTCGAACTGCGCGCGTCCGAACTCGCCGTGTTCACGAAATAGATGGACAGCCGACCGGTGTCGGTGCAGCTTTGAAACACGCCAACGATGGATTGTTTCCTGGGTGAACCCAGAGCGTTCGCGATGTAGGAAGCCTCGCCATGATTAATGACCGACACGAACTGCCCGGAACAAACCACAGGTGGGAGTAAACCGTTCGGAGTCTGCGTTTATCTTTGCCGCCGCTTCACGCAACTATTTGGAAAAACCTAGGCTCAACATAAACTTTCGCCTTCGCCAGTTCAATTATATTACGTGGGATTAAACGTAGACAAGATTCCCGCGGGCTTTTCATCGCGCTGCTGTCATGGCCTCACGGTTGATTTTGAGCCCTTTGTTATTTAAATAGGCCATGAAGACAAAATACAACATCGTTCAGTTCGGAAGAGCGAGCCTTTCGTAACTAGTTACGCTGTATTCCTGTCTAGAAGACGTTTTGTTTAACGGGAAAAATGCAAGGAAAATTCAAAAACAATCAAATTCAATGCAGCTGTGCAGAAATGTTGCTGGGAGTGACGTAGATTGGCCAGCACTGAAAACATGCCATTCATGTTATACGAGCGGACGGAGCTATAGAGGCGCCACAATCGCCCAGTCAATGTTCTCGGCAGTGGCTTTGGTAGGCCACTGCCAATCGCACAAACAAGATGCTCGACGCTCGTCAAACACACATTTATTACTCCCGCTCCTCCTCCGATTTCTCAGACATTGCACGACGGGGGCTGGGGAGTTGCCGCGGCTTCATGTGTCGACTATTTCTTTAGTTTTAAATAAAATTGGCATCGTTTTCGCTGGGACAAAACAGTATCGGTAATAAACCAAACTTCTTTTTTGTATTCCTGGTTTCTTTATCCAGGCCCTGACATGGGCTTCAAATGTCTTTTAGGCTTCATTAAGACACGGCCGTCCTTGGTTTCGTTTAAAATCACCGATTTTATACTAGGAAGAAAGACTTCCGGCACTCGAGGCGACCACGGCACATATCATCGCAACGCAGTCAAACTTGTCCCCGAACGGATCAATCAGCGACCACTTTAGATACCCAACTTTAGATACCACATAGATACAATAGACCCACTTTAGATACCACATAGATACCAAACAACTAACAGCCATCTCAATATATCTAACACCCCCGGCTCAAATTACCTTGTAGTTTTTGTCTTGTTGCTTGTCTAAGGCCGCGAATTCGAATATAAAATATCCACAACAGTATCCACTTTCCAAAGCGGCAGTCCTGGTAAGGTTTTTTGAAAACAACCCTACATAATTCATGATACGTGATAGACCTTATTTTAAACATTAAAAACGTGGCTCATCCGCAAGTTTAGTCTCAGGTTTACTATTGTGCGAAGCCAAATTTTATTGTTGACATTGAGTCCCTTTCTTTTTATGTAAGGGACGAACTAAGACATGACAACAGTCCCGCAGCTGCTGGAATGCTGTGCCACCGTACCAGTGACTCACTGTGCCAGTTAGCACTGCTTCCGCAGAAGGCGACAAGCAAGACGAAGCGTAACGCGACAGGAGAGACAGCCAGAGAGTGCTATTCCAGCTGCGCCTCTGCGGTACAGGGGCGCTTATTTCTGCAATTATATCTACTTCCCTGTCAAGGTCAAAGTATACGCGTGGGAAGCCCCAGAGGATAACAAGACTTTTAGAACACATGTTGCCCTCTTAAAATTACTGTTGAATAGGAATGCACTCCAAAAATTCCAAGCCTCTATAAGCAGCCGTTTGGCTGGCCATTGTAATCTCCTCTTAGGCTCTATCAGTCCGGTCGCGTGGTCATTTCAGAAAATTACCCCGCGAATTTCCCGTTTAACGCAGTCTAATCTTAAAGTTGTTTCTGGAAGTTTTTGTGGGTAGCTTCTCTGAGCGAAAATCACTTCGGTGTAGGAAAGGGACGAATCCGGAAAACACCCAATTTATTCCCAAATCCACATTCACCGCATTAGGGTTGCTTAGGGTGAGCCCTGAGGCTGCTCTTTAGATAATTTCTACAGGTTACATGCACCAGCAAAAAACCAGTTGGATAGCTCAACGGACAACGGAGACAACTAGGAATTTCTGATTTAATGTAGAAAAATTATTCACCCCTCCGTCTAACGGCGACGATGGTTGAATGCGTAGCTTTCTCGTGACGGATTCCTTGGTTGTCGTCTGAGTTTCCAAACCGCTTCCACCGTGTCGAAATGGAGTAATCGGATAGACGGCGGCTTCAGAACACCGGGGACTCAGGTGCACCGCAAGCGTTTTAAGTGCAGAGCACTTTAGGCGCTCGCCTTTTCGTCCTAGCTCGCTTGCTGGAACCAAGCATATCGCCACGGCGTTACGGTGTAGCCTGTCACGGTCCCTTCGCCGCGGCGTAACCCAGAGGCTTCGAAAGACAAGCTGTTTATATAGTCATAAGCGCTCGAAACTCGTGAACCGCTGGCGCTTAGCAGTGGCTTAGCTCGGCTATATCCGGATATACCTAGCGTGAGCTAAGGTTCAGCTGCTCTTAGCTTTCCTGGTAGTCTAGGATTAGCTAATTTGCTGCTTATCATCCATTCCAAATCTAATCCAAATTCAATCCAATCCGATCGAATCCAAAACCAAGCCAAGCGAAGCCAAGCAACGCCAAGCCAAGCCAAGCCAATACTCGCGCTTGCGCAAAATGGGGCAGTGCAACGCCGGCACGTGCGGGGAGAAAAGCACAAAGAGAACAGAACTCCCGCTGGCGCAGTTTCAGGCAGGGGGCGCGCGAGCAGTGCGAAGGCGGGAAATTTGATTTGCATGGGGTGGTAGAAGTAAGCGGATAACGGCTGTACAGCCCATTATGGAGAATCACTGCTCTGCTTTCCGGTAGCTTTCACATTGAGTGGAACGACTTTAGTTTTTTTCTTTCACTTCACCCACGATCATCAGCGTCAGAGAAAGTTGGCTTTCCTGCAGGGCGTTTTCACGTTACAGGCGCATCAGTGAGAACTCTAAACCTTCGCTTTAAAAAGAAATAGCGACAAGATATAAACGGAATAACATAATGAAGACCACAAAACATAATAAAATAACAGTCTCCATTTTACGTTCGAATGGTGCTTGGGCAATCGCAGATTTAGAGATAACGAGGTCTGGCCTACGTATTTACGACACGGGCGAGGGATTACGCGCACTCCATTTTTGGAACACGCCATTACCTTGTTTCTGTGGTTTATCTTGCAGCTCTTCAGCTTTTCCGGGGAAGCTCGTTTGGAAGGCTTCGAAGGCTTTTCGGGACCTAAAAATTCCCATTTCACGTTGCTACGTGCTCCGATCTGAATGAGTTTGTGTGGCATGTGCTCTCTGTACAAAACAGGGTGCAACTTTTCCTGCCGCCTTGTCCCCGCATTAACATTACGTGGTTCATTTGTGAGATAACTTCTCAAGGCCCCCAGGAACTTACTCGCCACGAAGTTAACGTGAGGCGAAGTATATCAAGCCTGTTAAGACGGTCCGCCGCCGCACTAAGACTGCTCGCGCTTTTGTGAAAGCGCATTTTTCAGGAAAGGCTTAGCGATGCCACGTGTCATTAGTTTATAGCGGTCTGAGGGGTGTTGAAGTAGGGAAGTGTCTGCTCGGCGCTCTTATTCCGAGCAGACATGCGGGTGGGAAAGAAACATTAAGTTATTACGTCTGGGAGTCTCGTGTGCGATTACAAAGTATAAAGTTATTGTAAACACTGTTAGCGCGGTTGACACCGCTCTATTCACTCCGATTACAGTATTACAAGTATTACAAAAATCATCCACGTAGTCGAAGATGCTGGCTTTTGATGCTTCTAAGAGCAAAGCGCCTTCTTCTTTTTTGGCTGCCAAAGTCGCTTATAATGGCAGCGATGCATTATTCAGTGCGCACACCACTTCTAAATGGACATGTCCCCTTCCCGTTTCGAATAAGAAAAACACTTGCCCCCTCCGGCCCTGAGGTGCTCTTTGCACACGACATGACAGTGACACGAAATTTACGTGAAAAGCCCGAGGAAAATGTATTTCTATGAGCCCGGGAGGCGGTCATTTTTATGAAAGACACACGCATATATAAACACGGTGTTAACTTGACTCTACTTACCTTGCATGGTGCCTGTTAATAACTCATCCTTTCCAAAATGCATATTCAAATGGTAAGGCGTATAAGCTTGAAACCGAAATCAAGTTTTCAACGGCGTCCTACTTTGGCGGTGACCGCATCCTAATGACGCACACACTGGGACGTTCATCTTCCAAAGCCGTGCGATTGGTCGCCTTATTAGGCGAACACTACGTCGCGAGCGGTGATATGCGTTTGCTTTGGCGATATGCTTGGTGTTCTTCCCTTTCTTTGCGCCATTTCCTGTGTATTTCTATTCCGCGTTTACGCTTAGATGGCAGATTGCTCTACAAATTTTGTTTTGTATCTCAATTTCCTGTGTCTTTTGTTTGTACTCTCACTGCTGTCCTCGCAAAGTCCTACATTCACCCCACATCACCGCAGTCATTCCCATCTGGCTTAAGGACGGAAAGTTGGGCTAGTTGGTTAGACAATACTGGGTACATTTTACTAGCGCAAAAGGCGGACCACACGAGTAAGGTTGTCCTGTGATTTTCTTACTCGTGTGGTCCGTCTTCTGCGCCAGTAAAATGTACCCAGTATCCTATCTGGCGTAGCAAGCCCTCCCGGGGGACCTCACCTGTTCAGAATTAAAAGCTCCCCCTCCCACCGTCTCTCTTTCCCTCCCTCCTCTCTCCCCCCCTCTCTCTCTCTCCCCCTCTCTCTTTTTTTCTCTTTCTCTTTCTCTCTTTCACTCACTTAGTTATTGTAAGCTGTCTTTCCCCCAAAGCGTTTAACTTGGCGCGCGTGGACGCCATTAATTGGTGGATCCCAGCCATAAAATCTTCGCTGAAATGGGCCAATTCGAAGAGACCTTTTGTAGCCCCACTCACATTGTTTTGAAAGGCCAGTGCTCCAAAGGTGTCGATGTTCTCTTCACCACATGTGCAGTTTTTTTTTTTCTTGGGAAGCGGGGGGGGGGGGAGAGGAATGGTATAACTATTTGACATCAACCGTAACACCACTGAAAGCGCGTCCTTTCTTCCAAAATGAATAACCTCTTCAGTGTCCCTGGCCAAGAACCAGTCGTCAACTTCAAACGGCCTCATCGCTCTTGCCAAATTGAGACATACGATTTCTGCTATAGGTACCTCGCTCTGAGGTGGTAATCTGAAAGGGCCGCTGAGGTTTGAGTGGCATAGAAAATCATTCCCACACCACGTGCTTCTAGTTTATTGAGCCGCTGAATCAGTTCTTTTCAATTGAGGCAGATGCAAAACCTCTGAGTTTTAGCCTTCACATTTTCAAGCAATACATCATTAGGATGATTGAACCTGGAGATGATAGAAGTGCGAGGTATCTGTAAGTGTACATCGACGTTGTTCTTTCGATTTTTTTAACTGTCCTTCAAACAATAATCTGTATTTGCACCATTATAAGTGTGAGAATATCAATTTTGATAATTAGCATTTTTCCTTAAATACAGAGTTATACATGGTTGGTGCATCGTTAAAAAATTTGTTTCGCGTTTTGGCTTGTTTTTATGTTTTTATGTTCTTGCCTTTTTTATTATCATGAACAGCAAATCTCTATTTCTCCCTATTATACCGATCTAATGTGTTAGGTTCGCCGAAATATTAATTTTTTGGTAAACTCCGGTTGATGCTTTTCAGAATTTTCCGTTAGTGTTTCGGTATCTTCTTTTCCATGTGTTCCTTAGTTTTGTGACGGAAATGTTTGAGATGGACATTTTGTTTTTGTTAGGGCATCTTTAATGTTTTTTTTGTAGTTTCAATATTTTCTCTAATTTTCTCTGACCAATAATATCTATTTACAACCCATAACGAATCAATCTGCTTGCTTAGGAAATGCACACTGAGCCACCAAAATAGGCGCAACTTTCCGATTAACAACGCTGGTGCTGGATTGCACAGATGACCGCTATTTCTGGCGATTGTGTGAGGACAGAGCTTGTCAGTCGACTTATTCGTCCAGTCTAGTGTCGCAATAAAATACCGTAAAGGCAGCAGCATTACAACTGATAGTCGTTATGTATTGGTACTGGTAGCAAAGCGTAATTTTCTGGAACCGTTGCTGGTGACGGGCGAAAATGTCGGTTAGGGTTAACGGAAATTTCGCTACACCACGTGTAACCCCTTGTGAGCTTGACTGATAGGGAGACCAGTGTTGGCGATGCGATCTTGTTACAAGATGTCTCTATGACCAGCAGACAGCGAATCCATGGCAGACAATCCGGCGGAGCAAGGCGTGATCGCGACGAAACCAACCGCCGTAGGCTGTCATAGATGCGAAAACCTACCCGGCTACTTTCGTACACGATGTGACAAGAGCCGAATCGTGGATGAACACGAAACCATCGCGATCGAGCGCATTAGCGGGGCTCCTAGGATATCGTCTGTAAGTACGGGGGCATTTACCGGAGCTAGTGCAAAAGAGTTTCGTAGTTTTCAGCAGCATAGCGCCCGCCTCACATGATAATGTGTACGACACTAAGTGGATACCCCCATGTAGGCACGTTTCCAGTCTGGCAAGTCACACAAAGATGGGAGAGTCTGTGACTTAGCCTGCGCTTAATTGCTGGCTGATGAGCCAGATAGAGGATTGGCCATGTGGGCAACGGGAGTAGACGAATGGATGTCTGGGTTTGCGCATCGTAGAAGTAGATTGTTTGAAATGAGGAGACAAGAAATTGAGCAGTACAGAAAATGGGTGGTTTATTCGGTGATGTAGTACAAAGCGCGGTGGCGACTCATCTACAGAAACGTCGGTTTTGCAACGTCCATCTGCCTCTTAACAACTACGATGACGCATTGCTGCGGGCTGCATGTTTTCCCCAAAAATCGCAAGTGTGTGTAGACATCGTTTACAGTGCTCGCGTTCTGCTATAACGTCGTTAGCGTCAAGCAGTGAACTAGAATGCAACACGGGACTTCATATCACCAGCTGGAATGCCTTCCATACCCATACTTCGAGCCACCGAGACAAGAGTGATCATCGCAGGGTGGAGCAATATCTCTATTGTGCATTTGAGACTAGAACATAACCAATCAGTGATGAAGCGTTCAAACAGATTTTGGTTTACAATCCAAAAAAGGACAGCTATGGGCATTTCAAAGACCACGCTCTTTTTGGGCTACTTAAACGAGAAAATTTGTTGTATATGTATGTATGTCTATCTGTCTGTCTGTCCCTCAAAGTAGCCACCTGGACTAAACTGAAAAGGATTCTTGAACGAAACGTTTACACAGGCAAAAGATTCCTAAACTACTAAATCTGGTGGCAATGTTCATACTTGTCAACATTTTTTGAGCAAAATGAAAACATTAGGCATATTTGAGGCAAGGCATCAATATATAAGTGACATTTGTATTGTTGCTTTAATTAAAAGTACATGGCTGCTTTCCTTTTGCGAAAGGAAATAAAAATATCCTTTGAGAAATATGTCTTCACCTCAAAATACAAAAAGCGCTAGAGGCACCCTCTCGATCATGGCCGTCGAAAAGTAAGAGAAGGTTCTGGTAGATAGCGGGAGAGCAGTGGAAGGCGGCAAAATTGGATTGTATCGAGCAAACTTCCACTGTGTTTATCGCGGGAGTAGCGAAACTGGTGGGGAAGAGCGTATGTGGGCGGGAAAGAGAACAGAGGCATTTACGTGGCAGGAGCGGCAGACGACTATCGTCTTTCGACATCTGCAGCGAAGGAAGCAGATACGCGGTCAATTTTTTTACCTGTGCCTACTTTCCTTTACTTTATAACTGATAGCGGCACAACGTACCTATTTCGCATTGCACGCAACACTAACGTTAACATTACGGTAGGAAAGAAGAAGAATGGAATTTCGATTGCATCTTGCACTCAATATTATCTTCCACGCAGCCTTTTTTCTCCGTCTCATCCTGGCCTTAATTGTAGTCCTTTGTTCGCATATTCGGCACTTCTGGCGAATATCGAAAAGTAGATATGCGTCGATTTTCCGCCTTGCTCTGGTAATCATCAGAAGTTAGAGTCTGTTCCGTTGTGGGTACAAGCCCGGCATTTCTTGAGCGCATTAAGCGCCATCTAGTGCTTCACTTAGAACGCTGCTGTCACTATTTTATGGAACTGCTAAAAATTGCCCTGCTCTCGCTCCTCAATAGCGTAAGGGAAGAGTCGTATATATATAGTTTTGAAGCGAACGCCCCGGGCTCAACCGCAAGCAATGCCGGTATTTCTTGCAAGACTGGCGATTTTTATTGTACCATGTTCTCCTAGCTCAATCCTGCGCAATATTTTCGTAGGTAAGAGTGGTTTGGTATCTGTTATGTCGGTTCGGACGTGTAGTGCGGCATATACCTTTTTTGCACGATTCTAACGCGCACATATTTTAGCAGTGGAGCTGTTGTACAAGCCGTAAGGTTGGCGTCGCAGGAAAAAAATACTAATCAAATGCGGAGCGCTCGTGAGCGCGTGCCTCGCGGCGACCGCCGAGCGTTCCCGGCACGGGCATGTGTTTTAGAGAAAAAAGAATAAAACTATCAAAAACCACGAGGAGCGACAAACTTCCAAGCGCTCGTGAGCGCGTGCCTCGCTGCAACCGCGAGTCCCAGGCCAGCTCGCGCAGTGGCTTTAGCAAAAAAAAAAAAAAGAAAAGAAAAACTGCAGCGCTGTCGTCAAGCGCTACCGCGCGTGTAATGCTTGGTATGAGGAACACGACGATATCGATGCATTTGACGATGAATTATATATACTAGCACAGCGCAAAGCAACCACAGAACATGTAAACAAATAATTTCAAACTTGTACAAATGCGTGGTGATGTGTCCTTCAGTGCTTACGTCTCAAGAAATCCTGCTGCTTCGCTACGGTTCAAGCCTTGCGTGACTTAGTGCCAGCTTCCCCAGTTGAGCTGCTGGAAGCCTACAATGCTGAGGAGGACTTTGCATCCACCACTCGCCGCGAAAAAGATGACGTCCTCTTCGATGCACATGACGACTATTACTAGAACGCAACTGTGCAAATAAAGAATGATACTGAAACAACTATGTGTCAATCAATGCTCACCTACAACATCTTCGCCTTTCAAGTCTTGCGCGTGAGTGCAAGCTTCCCTGAATTTTTTTTTTTTTTCACTAAAAGTAGCCTTAAATTTTGCTTGCGTTTCCGTACAATCAGGCTCAAAGCCGCAATCAACTTGAAATGTTCCCCGCTTCAGGTTTGATGCTCGCAGGAGGTGGATAAGCAAGTTTATGAAGCACAAGGAATTAGTAATGCCACAGTTGCGTATGCGAAATTAAATTTCTTCTGCAAGGTATACGTGGTGCCCTGTCTTTTACGTCTGCGCGGTGAATAGGCGTCCAGCCTTGTTTTTTGAAATTTTTATAAGTAAACTTACCTGTGTGTTACAATGAGGGCGCGTTACAATCGTGCGAATGCGATAAGCAGGTTTAATTGACAGTTTTCCTCTAGCCGAGAGTGCCAGGATTGTGCCTGTCTTGGAGCGGAATAAGTCTTCTCAGGCACACCTCCAGAACAGTACAGCCATTCTCGGGTAACAGGGCAATGTTGCTGGGTGCAGTTGCGGCGAAAATTCGCATAACTTATCCACTTTTCACGCCAGTATTGTTCGCCAGATTCATTCATTTCTTCCCAAGTCCTCTAATAAATGTGATGCTTCTGTTTGCGACTGGTTCAAATTAGTTAACTGTGAAATTGTACTTGTCTTTCCGGGCGGGAGTATTTGCGAGTATTTCTTTAATCCTAATTTGAGCACCCACTGCATCGCATCATTAACATTACTGGATTTAGTTTCGTCTTTACCTGATTCCTCCAGCAATAGGGTTTTCTCATTCTGAAATTTTGCTGGTGGCATGAAGAAGCTTTAATGGCATAATAACTCATATGGAATATTCAGCCAAAGAAGGCAGATGGAGAGGAAGATTGCGGGAACGTCTCTTCACACAGCACACAGCGTTGTTTTGCTGAGAGAAACAAGGCAGCGTACCTGTTCAGCCTTATTTGTACGCCGCAGAGCGTTATACCCATTTTTTTTTTAATGTTTTAAGGTCTCCCCGGAACATACTGCTTCTGCACCGTTCTCAGATAGCTGCAGAAGACGTGGGAGAGCAGGTCGGTGGGACGAATACCAATTCTCACATTCTCCAGCGAACCGCTGGAGTACATCTGTAGAAAGTCCCAACGGTATGGTGTAAGAACAGCGCGGGAACCGAGGGCAGAGCTAGATGCCGATCGATAGAGGATGAACGAAGTGGACACTACAACGGTTTGTTCAACATGTCACGTCTCCCCCCAGTATACCAGTGGGGAGTTTCTGGAGCTCTCACGGCAACAGGAGGCTACACTCTCGGTGACTGAGTTGAATCGCAATTACCAAACACTATTTCAAAGTTCAGTAGTAGAGTCGGAGGCGCCATCACGTGAAAAGACGGGTAACGCGTAAACCCGATACAAACCGTTCGAGACCTACATACGAATGAATTGAACTACAATTATACAATTGGCGGTTCGTCATGTATTGCCTGCGCAGTGTTCTAACCCCTGCCGCCGCAGTCAGCTTACATGCGTTTAAGTGCTATGGCGTTTTGGCTTCTCGTAGCCATACTTATTAACGACTTTTTAACTAGTACATCGTGTTTGCTTCTCTAATCTTCGCTTTCGTTTCTTCGCCTTTTGGCGCTTATTTCTTGGAGAGGTCGTTTGCAACACTTCCCGCCGCAGTTTCCCTAGAATCAGGTCTGTCCGTGACTGGGGTGCACCTGCCCAACCCTCAAGACGTAGGGTTCACCTGTCACGTGATTAGACGTCAGTGCGGCGCGCACACGGCTAGCGCTGGTTTCGCCGCGGTAAACGTCAAGAAGAGGCGAGCTGGTAACGCCCTTGGCTCCTGCTCTGAATACCTGTTTCAAGTCCCTTGCAAACTGAAATGTGTTTTTATTTCCTCTTTACAACGGCGGTCGTACCTCTACTGGACGATACCAACAATGCCGGTTTTCCGCACATTGGGGCACTGCAGGCTTTCGCTTTAATCGCCCCCTCCCTTCGCTTACGAGAATTTGTTCCGTTTTACGTTCCTGAGGATATATATGTAGGCAAGCTATGCAATGCTCCAGCCTGCATATGGGTCTAGTTTGCGAATACCTGGACAATCACATCAATGTGTAGCGATAATAAAACCACGGTGGCCGCGGTCGCCATTCTTCGCTCCTCGCTGTTCGCTCTTCTCGATACTCTGGGGTACCCCGTGCGAAAGAAGAGAGCCATTACAGGCAGCCGGCACGCTGGCACGACTGACCGCCAGTGCGCGGGCACGCCAGTTACTATCCAGGCTATACGTGCAGGCTCGGCAGAAGGCAGGCGCATTGGGGACCCTGCATAACCTTGCAACACTTTTTTTTCAATGTTTTTCTAAATGGTAAATGCTTTCCGAACGTATTTACCAAACACATGCAGTACTTCGAGTATGGCGTTACAATCTGCCTCAACCAAAAATCACTGCTCTATGCCCAACAGATAATTTGGAAACCTGTTCAAAAGATTTTTTTCTCATTCCCGAGCCTTGACGTTTATTGAGCGCTCTAATTTTTTCATAACTGAGATATAGCGGCTATTGGTCGCTTCCTGTCTGTTCCAGCAATAAGCGCATTCAATGGCCACTTCAGAAAAAAGCCACAAAGCAAAGCAGAAACGGAAGGCGGACAGTTCTGATGCGACGAACAAATCACGCAGTGCCATGCCGTACTGTTGATAATTACAGCTTTTACAATGCTTCCAGACTCGAAGGAAAGAGGCAAAGCGTTAATCGCAAGGGTTGCAGGGTCCCTTTAAGCGCGCACTCTTATGCGGACACGCTGGTAAAAATATGAACTGAAAAACGATGTTAATGCGGGCTTGTTGGCACATACTTAAAGTTCGATAACAGCGCTAAGACAAGACGAAGAGAAGGTGAGACGTTGTTAGTCAGCGCCCAGTCTGGTCTCGCCTTTTCTTTGTCCGATCTTAGCGCTGTTACAGAACTTTAAGGTGAAAACATTTTATGACAAATTGCTAGGCATTGGTGCAGCGACCGTGAAACATTTGTTACACTTAACTCTGACCACACTTGGAGCCAATTACGCACGTCTTTTTAATCAACCCTGACCACTCGTTATTCCCACTTGTAGTGGATTCCTCAGGTATAGGCACTATCGGTTGGCGCGCGTTACTCCCTCTTTTTGCTTCCCGACTAGCCTGTCTCTTACGCTCACTCAGTCTGACATCGACGATCGTGCTGTTCCTCCTCATGTTACTCAGCACGTGGCTTATTACCTTTGCGTGTCCAGCGCCTCATCGACGCGGTGACTTGAGAGAGAGCGAGAGAGAGCGTGAGACAGAGATACTTTTTGTTTGATTGAGTGCAGGGTTTAATGCGCCGACGGAACGCGGGCGACGAGGTGCGCCGGAGAGAGGCTTTGTTATTCAGCATAAAGTGCGCGGTGGTCCCTTATTTTAGGAGTTTATGCGTCGTCTTGGCTCGACTGCCGCGATGGACGTCATCTCCCACGCCCTTCCAGTGACGTCCCACTCCGCAACCTGTTTGTTAAAGTAGACTATCCGCTTCTATAGCAGGTGTGGCGCCGTGGCCACTTTTGCGGCATGCCAATCTGCTATGATATTTAAATTTACCCTGCCTCCAAACCACGTTCGGTATATAGACTTCGTTTTGCGACACAGATCCTTTTGACGACGACCACGCACAAACGCGGCAAAGTGACGTGGGTGAGCACCTTGGCTATATTAGTTAATAACAAAACTATTTTCAAGATCAAAACATAACTCAAACCACAGGCTTATAGTCTCATCACTTGGGTATGCATTCTGAGTCGATCAGTTATCAGGAGTTGCCGTTTTCAAGTCCAGTACAGCAGAATGAAAGTGTGTGCGTGTATGCGTGTGCGCGTTTGTAAGGAATGACCGCTGTAAATGAGCAAGAGAAACAAGAGCCTTACTTACGACTGCTAGGTTCATATTGCAAAAGAATTACGCTTTATTTCAGGACGTGCGATCCTCTGTGTGTATTGGCAGGTCTGTCGTGCTTACGCATCCTCTCCTGCCGCGACAATTCTTCGTCACTCGAGGTATATCTCGGATTACACTAAGATTACACCTTCGGTGTAATCTTGGGGTCACAATGCTTGCGGTTGGGTCGGCGGTGATGGTTTTAACTGGAGCGAGCCTCTTTGGTCCCAGTACGGCATGAATTCGTGGTCGAACACGTTTGATATAGGCTCTTTAGGTAGACGATTCAGAGCCCACTGCCGACAGATATGCAGAAGCGGATGAGGTGTTGCGTTTGTCCTTTCATTCCTTTCGTTATTACCCCTTCTCGGTTGCGTCATTTTGTCTCCGTGTAGCTATGACTGAGTGGCTTGGACTATCGACACTTTTAGCAGCATATATTTGGTATTATGTTACATGTGCCTTGCTACTTTTGTAATTAGCATGCTCCAATTACTCATGTAGGCCATAGAGGTGAGATTGTGTCCTCCTATTACCCTCGTTTGATATTTTTTTCTTTTAGCGTCGTTTCATTCGTCACTGCGCTATTACTGAAAGGCTTGGCCGATCATCCTGGCTAGCCCTGTATCTACGACCTTACATAGACACGCTTTACTACTTTCGTGATCCGTGTGCTCCTGTAGACCTCGTGAGTTGTGATTGTGTCCCCGCAATTAAAATCTTCATGGTTCTTCTCTTCGTGCGTGCCTTTCGCTTTCCCTCACGATTTCATCTCCTGTAGGTCATGGGCGAGTACCCTCGTTGGAGAATTGTTGTCGTCTGCTTTTTTTTTTTGTTTTCTTCGCCATTGTAAGTCCTAGATATACGCTGCTAGCGTAAACCTGCTTTGCTAATTAAATTTCTGCAATTAGCATGCTTAAATTGCTCCTATATCACTTAGTACATGTCTCTAACAAACCTTTTTATGTCGAACAGAACAACGCATTCACTGGAGTCATTTTTTGTTTACTAAAGTCAAGGCTGAACTCTGATTCTGTAGAAGCCTGGTTTGGATTACGCATCTACTCAATGTTGTTTTGTTTGTTGGTTCTTTTTCCTTTTTGCGCTGTCTGTCATTTTTTTTTTGCTACACCGACGCGGGACTCCGCATTTTCGCCTAATTGGCACCTAATGCTTTCAGATGAAAATTTTCTCATACATTTTAACTAAATTCCGTATTCTACGTCGTGGGCTACAAAACTTCGCTGGTGCCCCCCTTCACAGACTGGAATGGCTTCTGGTATTTAGATCGTTTGTTTTCTGTATTAAAGCATGACACAAGTTATCTCCAAAGTAATTTTGAATGCTTAATTTCTTGAATCAAATACAACAGGCCATGGCAGCGGCTATCCCCGCAAGGACACCTTCTTCGCGTCCCCAAAGAATAGCCCCCAAGCATAACCCGGTCATCCTATTTATTAAAACGCCTTCCTGAAACTACTACGAATTTTCACCACTGCACATAAACCTCAAAATTTTCATGCTTAGACCTATGCTGCACAGCCTAAAAATGTCGACAATGAGAACTTGCTGATGACGAGCTCCTCCACTTGGAATGAAAGGATTCAACCTATAAAGTTTGGGTGCATTCAGTAACAACCCGAAATCTGCAGGTGTAAGGATGTTGACGCAAATGAAATTTCCAGTGAAAAAGATACTGACTGATGCCAGTAAATAAGGCGGCAATCTTTATTTGGGGGCTCTAACAAGTTTTCTGTTTTTTAATGCAAACTTACCTCATGCAGTGTTTAGCGTCCAGAGGTATGAGTGTTTCCGTAAGCATTGAGCTAACCAAGGTTATTAACATTTTGGCACGGGCACCGGAGGAGCCGAGGTCATTGCTCAACACCTAACTACCGCAAGCCTGCGATCATGCCGTACGTAGAGCCGAAAACATTAACAAGTGGTGAAAACGAACCAGACAGCATACATACAGCTTCTAAATGTGGAACAAAGCAATTTCGCGGGCACCGTGATGTCATATCAGTGTACTTTGATGAAAACGTGTATCTGGGCCAGATTTTACGCGTTAAAGAATCGTTTCAGTTAGTGACTTTTTTATTGATAGCTTAAAGCTTTCTGTTATGGTATGTACCTCTTTTCAAGAGTAATCTGAGAATGTTTCTCACTGCCTCAAACGACGTTTTTTTATACGTTTGAGTTGAATCAAACTTTTCGCCGTTGCCAATGTGAAAAACAAGCATACCTTGGTAACGTCTGCGGTCTATCGTATAAACGTCCCTTATGTAATACGCCGACAACAGTCTTTCGGAAATTGTGATGGAAATTGTGCAGGTCATCACGATAGAATGGGCCAAAACACTTACTGTAACACTTGCAAATCCCTTACTAGAGGGTATTTGTACACGCGCACAGTGTCTACGCCTTCAGAAATTATACTGGAGAAATATACGGCCGTAGAAAATTTCTGGTTTATCTCTGATTTACCGCTTACTTATATCTGAAGCGACCGTGAATAGACAAAATATTAAACTACAGGAAACAGCCGTGTGTTCGAAAATTTCGAGAGAAAATCAGTGGGGCCCAAAGCTTTGCTCACCCTTTCGCAATACGCTTTCCTCCCCTCCCGATGATACCTTGAATTCCCCTGCAGCCTTTGTTCAATACAAACATATATTATGGATACGTTATATTGCGCCTTTTGGTTTTCTCTGCAAATAATTTTTATTGTAAAGCTGGAGAACAGCTATTTGCTCCAGCCACGGGTAGTTATTGCCACTTGACTTTAATCTCCTGCTTCTCATGCAGAAAAGGGATATTTTTTTTTCTTGTACATCAAAAAAGGTTTTCTCCGCCATCACGCTGAAGCTATCCAGACTCACGAGTCCTGATCGCTGCTCGGATACATAGTTTGCGTCGACACGCGTGTTAAAAGGCCTGGAGTTATGCTGTATAAAAGCCAACGGTAGCTTCCTTTAGGGAATTCGCGTGCTGCTTGCGCTGACGTTTACGCGTATGAAGCCGCCGTTAAAGCCACACTGCCACAGCCCAGGGGCAGATCTTGAACGCCCGTACAGGGCACCATACCCTATCCATGCTACGCCAAACACGGCCAACTTTTATCTTCATTTTCTTAGGCATGCCAAGAAAAAGAACGTGCGCAGCTTCAAAAACATTGTTGTTTAAAACAGAGCCTTAACTTACGTTTTGTTGGATGAAGTTTAGGGTATAAACCTTGACTCTTGGTAAAGCGATGGTGCGCACTTTCACACTGCAAGAAAAAAATTTTAACAAATAGAAATCGCAGTGAAGCCAGTCGTGTGATACCGCATGTTACGTAAACATGTGAAAGAATGCAGTACATATTCGAATATGTCCTTTTGAAATTTAAGTCGCACAGACACACGCTGATCAACTTTTGTTTATTTTTTAACACCAAAGTGTTTTATTCCCGGATACACGAAGATTTCCCTAATGTCATATACGTCACGGAAGTGACGCAAGTACAACGACGCAAGAGGCCTGTAAAGGGTGCACCCCTGCACACAGGGCCTTCTTGCGGGGAAGCAACCTTTAGTCCTCAACAGTGTTTAGGGTTTAGCCTAACCCATATGCTGCAAGGCGAAGCGGTACAACAGCATATTCCGGGAATGTTATACGCAGACGACATTGTTCTTTTCGCTGATAACCAAACCGATATGCAGCGGCTAATAAATATTAGCGGCCAGGAAGCCACTGACCTCGGGTTAAATTTCAGTGCAGAAAAATCAGGAATAATGGTTTTCAATGACGCTACCACCGACGTAGTGTCTATCCAGCAAGGCGAATTACCTAGAGTGAAGGAATATAAATATTTGGGAGTGTGGATAAACGAAGGGGATAACTACTTAAGTACTCACGAGGAGCAACTTAAGGTTAAGGGAAAGCGAAACGCAGCTATAATGAAGCATAGAGCTCTGTGGGGGTATAACAAATATGAAGTAGTAAGAGGAATGTGGAAAGGAGTAATGGTTCCGGGTCTCACGTTTGCGAATGCTGTACTCTGCTTAAAATCAGACGTTCTATCAGGCCTTGAAGTAAACCAGAGAACGGTAGGACGTTTGGCCTTAGGCGCGCATGGAAAAACAACTAACGAAGCAGTTCAGGGAGAATGGGCTGGGCGTCGTTTGAAGTTAGAGAAGCTCAGAGTAAAATATGCTTTGAGATGAGGTTGAGGGCAATGGATCAACGAAGGTGGGCAGCTAAGGTTTTTAGGTACCTATACTTGAAAAGCGTGGACACGCAGTGGTTAAGAAAGACTAGAAGGCTAACGATGAAATACGGAAAGAACAGTGGAGAATCCAAAACAGCCAAGGTAACCAAAAAAGAGGCAAGGCAGATTGAAACGAATAAATGGAGGGAAAAAATGGAAGCTAAAACGTCGTTAGAGATGTACAGGGCTGAGAAAATGAACATCAGAAAGGAAAATTTCTACGATAATTCCCAGGGCAGTGCTTTGCTTTTGAGGCTAGAGCAGGTTGCCTGCGAACTAAGAGTTTTGTGGGGAAGTATTCACAAAATGATGGGGTATGTGTGGTCTGCGGAAAGAAACAGAAACTATGCGGCACATAGTGTTAGAATGTGAGGGTATCCATCCAAATCTACATGAAGGGAATATTGGGCTTCCAGAAGCCTAGGATTTAAGGGTATCAGAGAGGAAGTTAACTTCAAGGCTGTCGAGGGGACGAAAAGAAGATTAGAATGCTGGTGGACGAAAAGCAGAGAGGGGAATATTGCCTAGGACAGTTACCACCTGTAACAGGGAAAAGAAAGTATTTCGGGCCTAATAAGCTTTAGTGCCTGCCCTAAGCAGCGCTAGTATTAAACCAAGAGTGTAAAACATGGTTACATTAGTCCTTTTTGGTAAGAGGACATGTCATCACCCCACTTCAAAGGGGAAACCAATAGCAATCACCATCATCATCATCATCATCATCAGTGCGTTATACTTAGGGTTGTTCGTTTTCAGTTTTTATATTTAACACGAAGGTGTTTTATGCCGCGATACCCCAAGATTTCCCTGATGTAATATGCGTCATGGAAATGACGTCAGCACACCTTTGCCGAAGTGACCCGCCAGCAGGGCGTCGCTCGCCAAGCACACCCACAAGACAACCGCCGACCCACAAATCATGCTCAGCTGCAGATTTTGCTGCACATTTCACGTTCGTGTTTTACCGATTCCTATGACAGAGGAATCAACCAGTTTTTTTACATATAGGGTCCTTTACTGCCGAATAAATTTTGACAGCAAGACACCGCCATTGACTGCTTATTTCCCCAGACTACCACGAGTTGGATGTCGAGAGAGTTATCTTACTTGCTTTTGAAACAAGTGAACAATGTTTCTGTTTTCAAGTATAACTCCAGTAACTCTGAAATAAACCTAGTTAATGCCGGCCCACGGCTGTACATTTGTGGCTGAGCGAAATATTTCCCTGCATATCACAGGATCGCAGCTGAAATAAAAAGTACCCGACGAAATGAGCGTACCTATTTTAAAGACGATAGTCTTTCTTGGACTACTTAGGCGCGGAAATTTTGGTCTGGCTGTATGCTTGTCGGTCTGCCCCTTGATGCAGCTACCCGGTCAAAGTTAACGAAGTTGTTCAACGAGACGTTTTTATAGGCAAAGCCATTTTTTAAAATCTAAATCTGGAGGCAATATTCATACTTGTCAGCACAGGCCAAGAAAAGGCAAGGAAACGGTAAGAGGAATTAAGGTAGCAGTACCGGCACAGTACCGTCGTCTTTCAACGACATTTGCAACGAAGCAAGCAGTTACGCGGCCAACTTGTAATTACATCCCTCATCACCACTTCCTTCCAACTTAAAGGAACTCTGCAACACTCTTGGTGCAGTGCAAGAAACCCTGCGCCACGTTTAGCTTACACTGCCAGGAATACCTGAGCCAAATACTACACGTGCACGTGAAGCGGTAAGCACGCAAATCGCTGTGAAAGACGCGGAAAAACCAACCGCGCTCTCTTCAGTTCTCCTCATTGTGCACCTTTGGTATGGCCTAAACGACATCATTTGTGCCATGGCAGTCGTATTGGCTGGTGCTGGTCAACTTCCCGGCTTATTTCTCGGATTTTCTGTGACTATCCGCCGTCGTCGGCGCTGTGTAGCAACCTCTTCTATGCCTGCACGCATGCTTTTTCGCGTTTCGTTTGTGTTTTGAGTGCGCGTGGAGTTTCAGCGACGAACTCCACACCCCCTTTCAATGAGACCACTCGACAACAAACGTTTATTGCTCCAAAAACGCCCTACCAGCCTGAGCGCGCGCTTGCGAGCAGGCAGCCATGCCTGCTTTTTTGTGGCACCACACCAGACCAGACCCTCCACGTTGCGGAGAACAGGAGAAAACTCCCCGGCGTGTGATATATCGAAGGCAGCCGAAGAGAATGCCGCGAGCCGCCCCCTCTCCGCGAGAGAGCGCGCAGCTTTCGTCGCGTTGACCGCGGTCGAGTTGAGATGGAGCAATTATGCGCGATTTCTCATCGCGCGTAAGTTTCGGTGATAGTGAAGGGATTTGCATAATTCTTGCAGGAGGAGATTGCTGCTGGGACAATGAGACTTCTCCCAAAATACATTCCCAGTAGTCGATGGTAAGTGTTGCAGGTTCCCTTTAATACATACAAAGCATCCCGAAAATGACCCGGAATTTCATTCAAAGAAAAAGTAAAGCTCGCTTTTGTGCGCTTTTTTCACCCCTGCTTACATGAAAGGTACACACGCAGACTAATCGCGATAACAAGTGGTAGTTAAACTGCCGTGAACACACAATACCACCTGTGACACAATAGCCCCTGTTGCACCAATAAATCAAATTCCAGCCAAAGAAAACAACGCTGCCATGGCATAGCCTAAAGGACGTCCTATACACCACGGCATCCGACAGCAACGCGTGATATCCCGAAACCTAGCAAGAAAGGTGCATACAGCCCCCCTTGCGCATTTATCGTGGGGATTTAAAGTTGCTCTCGTAATCTCCCGGCATGCACTGCGCCCTTGCTACCGTGGCGGTCCTGGCAACGCGCAGCCATCACTTCAAACGCTTTGGACACGGCAAACATTGTTTTTCCAAGCCACAAAAGATAGCATGCTAGTTTCACGAACAAGCGGTTAATGGTTAGACGCTGGCTACGCGACGCATACTTTTTTCTGAGTTGCTGGTTCGCAGGTACCGTTGAAACTTGTGAGTCTACCGACTTCATCAGGCGTGTGAAAGCATATCGTGCCCATCCACGAACGAGGGACTTCTTTCGCTTGTTCATAGGTGGCTCTAATCCTCTTTTACTTTCGCGAAGACCACACCCACAGGCACCAGTCTCTTCGCAAGCAGCCTAAACACTTTCAAGGTAAAATATGTTTCTTTCATATTTAGCAATTGACTATACGTGTTCTTGATCCAAACGGCTGTGACTCTTTCGTTAATGCTGAAGAATTCCACCGCGTTCTCTGCTATTTCTCTGTGTATTAAGAATCCCACCCCGCGCTCTTTGTTTTCTTTTTTTTTTTTAGCTCCTCTGTAGCACGAAATATGCCTGCTAGACAGCTCTATGAAGCCTTCTGTTCGTTTAGCCTCGCTTAGCCCTATAATATACCACCTAATGTCCGCGAACTCTTCAAATAGTACCGCAAAGCTTCCCTCACTAGACAGGGTCCGTGCGTTGAACGTTGCCTGGTTCATATTCCAAAGGTGGGCTGTCCAGACCCAAAGGTTCTGAGCACAGTGTGATGTATCGCTGTTCTGACCACCGCCATGGGCAGGCGCCCTACAGCTGATGGGACTGAGGGTTGAGAGTTTAGTTGGTCAGTCATGGGAGGTGGCGGCTAACTGCTACACCAGGGTGGCCAGATTCTTTTCTGGTGACAGACTGCTATTTGTGTTCCAAAGAGCTTTCTTGGTTGGGTGCACGTATCAAGTTCAGCCTCTTAGGTATCCAGGATGATAGTTAGCTCCGGTGCAGGCAGCAGGCATCACTCCGTACCTGCATGGGTTATCTTCGGGACGCCACAAAAACAAAGCGTTGCGCATTAATTTTTACACTAAACAGGCAGATTTAGAATAAGGGAGCCCGGAGTTGCCCCTCACCCCCCCCCCCCCCTCAGAATTTAGAGGAACGCAAACGCAACGCGCTCGCGCGCGGCCAGTTTTAGACGAGGAGCTTCCCCAACAGCCCACAATGGGCTTCTGTTGCTCGGGTCGGCTAGGTTGTTGGGAACTTTAGGCTTAGCATCGTGGAGGATATTTGATCACCGCTATCTGTGCAACTGCGAGTCAGACTGTCTAACAGAACTTTTAATCACACTATCAGCCCTCATCACACTTTTCATCACACCTCGTATGCGGAACTTCATTTTCGCGATAACTGCCATTTGAGCATTCCGTGACGAAGACGTCGGCAGTGTTCTGTTATCTTCCGCGCATATAGCGCCATCCCTTCGGTTGCTCGCCGCACCGCGCGCTGCGGTGCCGTTTCGGCCGTCGGACCTCCGCGGCAGGTCAGCGACGGCTTAGCATCGCGGCAGATATCTGATCGCCGCTTTTAAATCAGCATTGATAACAATCCCTAGCACAATTTTCCCAGCACTAACATCTACTACCTCGCATGTGGAGCTTCTTTTTATTGATCAGATTGATTTGGCAGAGCAGTGACAAGCTGCTGTTACCGTGGACTGCGCCGGTTCGAGCCGCTGCGTAGGCCGTGCGGGCAGACGCGGCCGGGGTGTGCACGGACCATGTCCGACACCAGAAAACGCTTCACGATTTCTTGCTTTATCCATTTTTTTGCGAATGACCCATGGAATTTAGAAATTTATCTCAGCGATCGTCGTAGTTGATCGGGTGTATCGGGAAACGAGGTGGACGTTTCGCTCCAGCCATGGTGACGCGCTGTCTCGCTGGCGGTAAGAGAGACGCAGGAACTGCAAGCTTCTCTTGGGGCCAGCTTTGGGGCGCCCGCTATTCGGAAAAATAGCGTCCGCGATAAACGCAAATCCGAAACCCCAAGAACGGCTGTGGTTCTGCGCATGCGCATTTTGGAGGCCCCAAGCTGCTTGGGGAACCCAGAGCGCAGGGCCCCCTATTCTAAAACTCTCTAATGTATTCCCAGTTGACCAGTTCAAAACTCAGAATTTTCTTCTCGCTTTTATATACGGGTGGTTTCGCGATAAGCTAGGAAGAGCTGCAGGTCTGGTAGTGGTGTCGTCTTAAGACCCTGCGGGGCCTTAGAGCTGCCATAGTTGATGTTCAAGGGGGCCATATTATTGTCGACTGGGGGTTGGTGCCGGCAAACCTAGCGAACATAAGCGCCATGGGTATACATTTTATACTGAAAGATAGTAGACGGTTTGTGTAGCTCCTTGTATACAAGCGACTTGATAATATAGTCTCTAAGCAAATTTTGTATGAATTGGCCGTATCGATTTAAGTCTGTACGCTATCTCACAGCACGTGGAGCTCTGCGATCATGTAAAAACAGCCACCGTGGGATGTTTGTCCGATACCAGCGAGGTGTGCAATTTTTAAAGGCCTTCCCGTATCGTGTTCATAAGATAAATCTAGACGGCATTTCACACTCTTTTACGCTGATGGTTTCGCGTTCTCCTAAAAATGATCCATACGAGTTCGTGGTATCACTTTGAGATAATGCGTGGTCTTACAGGACGAATGAGCTCTGCTAGCTAACAAAAGGAGAGAGACGGAAGCTGTGTTTGCGCGCGCGGCGAGTGTTATAACTAGCATTCAGCTTCCCAGGGCCTCTCCTTGAAAATATTCACGATTGCCGCTTGTTACAAAACTCTTTCCTTAGCCCGAACAAAATGACCAGGAGTAACGTTCTACCTGTTTGGGGCGATGAACAGACGCGAAGGGCGGCGAGTGGCGACAAAGCAAAGCCAGATGACTGGCGACTCATATTAAGGGTCTTTAAGGCTTGGAAGTACCATAGCAGGAGATCCGTAACGTAAATGTGTACATGGCAAGCCATGACAAAATTTTTTATGCATTTGTAGTGACCAGTACACATAAAATTCTGCGGCGTTGTCCGGTCGCTTCCACGAAGTACGCAATACGTGCCGACGACGAGAACCACCGTCACCGAGTGAGCGCATCTATGATATAATGCGAGCGCTAATCATTTTTTCTCATTAGCGCTGATTTACAACAGGGCCGTAAAGCGCGTCTGATAGCGCTAAAAGCTACGCGCTCTACAACGCTTCTCAGTGCGATGAAGGTCGTATGTGTCGGTGTTCCTAATCTCAGGTATGAGATGATTTAAACCACCATAGGACAGTGCTATTTTGGCATAGGGTCATTGCATTCCTGTTCTATATTTCATCCCCCAAAACACTGTAAGGGTTCTTTCATCTTTTTGATAACTTCACACGACATACAAAGCATTATTTATTTATTTATTTATTTATTTATTTATTTATTTATTTATTTATTTATTTATTTCAGTACCCTAAAGGCCCGTCAGGGCATTACATAGGGGGGGATGTGATTATACAACCAAAATTGCAAGGTATAAAAAAGGAACAAATGTCTACATACAAATTTGTACATGCAAATATGGGCAAGTCAGAGGGCAAAAGCAGTAACAAGGAGAACAACACAGTACG
Organism: Haemaphysalis longicornis; assembly: GCA_013339765.2. Classification (NCBI taxonomy): domain Eukaryota; kingdom Metazoa; phylum Arthropoda; class Arachnida; order Ixodida; family Ixodidae; genus Haemaphysalis; species Haemaphysalis longicornis. Next base: position 140,150,656 of record CM023450.1, read on the forward strand.
ACCAAATTTTTCGGAAAGAACCATCTCAGAAAAAAAAATAGAAGAAATTATGCAACACTTTCCGCGTGAAGATATCTGAGTAAAGCGGGTTCAAATAAAGATGGATTTCTCACAGATACAGTACTACCTGGTAACTGGTTCCAATCGTTTATTGACAGGACAAGGGGCGATTATTTGAATTTTTCTGTACGGGAAAAAATTGCGTCAACAAAGCGTTTACCATCCCTTTACAAAGCAAGTTAAGAGAAGCGCGAAAGCTAGAAGTGCCGATACGTGATTTATGAGATGAAGGTTTACTATAGTACTACTTCTTAACGATCAAGTTTGTATTGCCTTGTTTGGAACCGTTCTTTTAGCGAGTTGCGAGTAACCGTTTTCACACACTGGACGCCCGGTTTCACGCACGCGCCGTGTGTCCAGAAATATTATCACAGTTTTCGGTCGACCAACTGGTCTATGGGGAAATACCTTAGTTTTCTGACAGAACTTCATCGGTCCCACTAAGAAAGCCTTCGCTTTAAAGTAAGCAGGGACAATACAAAAACAAGTTTTTCCTGCCCTTTTATAAAAGCACGATTTTTTGTACGTTCTGTTTTCCAGATGCTGCCAAACATAGATGGTAAACAGGGTTTCACCCGGGCAAATTTACCCATTCTGTGCAAAATTGAGGCTCCCCACACATAAACTTTACCATATACTCACTCCTACGCGTATGCTATCATCGTGTGAATGATGCAACCGAAATATTTAACGATAAAAGGACCAAACAGTCGTTACTCTCCACAAAAAGAGCCTGGGGAGATTCGGCAGCCTAATTTATCAGGCCTACAGTATCGTTTACGGTTCCACAAATGCTAAAACAATTGACCAACTTCTGTAAATTTTAGCGTTCTTTTCACTGGAAAATCGCCAAGGTTCCTGAAGTGGTGTTGTTGTCTAAACCTGGAGAGTTTCAAACTGTGTGATTGATGTGTGTCCTTTACCGAGTCTTTGCAACGTTATCAACTCGCAACTGTAGGAGGTTCTCGTTTAGACGAGTAAATCTAGGTGACATATACACTGCTCCAAAACCTTGTGTTGCTCCAGCCGCATAGAAATTTCCACCTGCAAACGGGAACAAAATTGCTGTTTCTACGGGCTGCTGTGAATATAACACAGTACCTGCGCTGTCACCAAGATGTCATGCAACCAACTAGCGAAAATTCAAGTTTTAGTGTGATTGTATTCGCGCCAGCTTCACCTTAAGAAATAGCGGGTAGCTACTGCAATTCCCAAAGAAAGTCAAGATAAGGTAAAGAGAATGTGCTGTCACACTGCCGCTCAGCGACTCGACGTATCCGTGACATCAACATGACAGATCATCAATCAACAAACGGATACCAAGTTTTTAAATGTTCCTCAGCTGACCCAGTGTCCTGCACCAAAATACGTGTCTCCAAACAGTCACCAGTGAAGAGTTATTTCACGCACAAAGTAACTGCGATAGGGTGATGGTCGTTCGCTGGAGAATAACGTCTGGGGAGCTGCTTGGAGGCCAGTCTAACCTAATAGCAGCGAACGAATCGAACGCTTTGAGGTGCGACACCCGCGGCCAAGCTCTTTCTGGTGTGTATGTACGCGCGTGTGTGTGGCACAGGATTCAGAAGACTGACATCGTTTTCCGCGTGATGGATCATTCATGATCATTTTGTGGGAGCAAACATGCAAGGGTTGTATGTACGGTGCGACCATCCACCCGGATCTCTGCGTTCTTCGATGCAGGCTTTACTGGAGCATTAAATTCATCAATCATACATTGTCCCGTGAAGGTGCGTGCTATTTAAGCTACTCTTGCTACTTTATCGCAGCAACTAGGTGACGTGGTCTTTCTGTTTTGGTTGGACAAGGCATACCGCAGAAGCCAAGGAAGTCGCCACATTAGTCGTTACGGCAGCAAGAAGCACATACGTAATCTCTAAAAATTAGAGTACCCAATATATATTATGCCAGCATTCCGCAAAATACCACAGTGTAACACCTGACGAGTTCAAAATGCCACAAAGAAAAGCCGATGTCTTAACGCAATACTTTCTTACCCAGTTGAATTCCGCACATGATAGCGGAAGCCTGCTGGTAGGCTATTTTGCGTGATGGAAATGATCAAGGCACACCATATAGCGCTTTAAAGGCAGAGCTAATGAGTTTGCACCATTCCATTCTCGTATTTTCTGGCTGCATGCAAACGTACTATGTACAAATACCATAAATTGATTTGTTCACAAGGTTGCTCTAGCGGCCTTTATATACCAGTTCCTCTCGTGTTGTCTTCCCTTCGTGCGAAAAACTTACCAATAGCGGCCCAACATACGTACTTACATGACTAAAGCAATATCAAAACAACAGCAAGATTACTCCAGCTAATCTTCCTACATTCCACTACTATGCACCCAAGACGCGTAGTAGCAAGACCAAAGAGCATTCCAACAGCATCGCCAAGTATGGTACGGAGTCCGCACCAGGATTTTTTGTCGTTTTGCCCAACGAACAGCTCCACGCGGGCCTGCGCATCCCACATTCATTTCTAGTGTTTAGATTTTGACTCTGCGATTACAAGATCTCGGTTATCAACCGCAATACGTCTAATAAGTGGTCGTGAGTTTCTAGCAGAAACCAAGGAATATTTTGTACAAAAAGAAAAAAGGGTCGCCTCGAATCAGCCTCAGGATAAAAAAATGTTTTCGATACGGTTACTTTCAATTTTCTTACGGCAACAACCATCAAGCTGCTATTCATACGTACCGGTCAACAAACACAGCAGTTCAGGCAGCCTATTTGCGAAGTGGTTTAGGCGTGCGAACTTCTGATTAATTAGGTTTGGCCATGTGAGAACTTCGGGTCACGGTGCAGCCAAGAATCGTGTTGCATTTGAAGTGTAACCACGCACGATTAGATATTGCCTGATTTATTCATGTTTTAAAGAACTGTCTACTAAAATAGGCTTTTGAACATGAAGAGAAACTTACGGCTTCCAGGTCATCCACAAGTGTCCATTGTCGTGTAGAAAGTCGAACTTCACATATCCGGCACAACCGTCCTTGTTTGTAACACGTGGCGAACTCTTAAACGCACAACATCTCAGACGCGCGCTTTTCTTTTCTTAAAACAGGAACAACAATAGTAATTCGACAAACAGAGTTATAACCGCAACTGACAGCAAAGCGATACACTTTGGCGTTGCTCCGTGACCCTCTCAGAGAGTGCAACTCAAGCAACAAAAAATTCCTTCAATCCGTACGTCTTTCTTTCGAAGTTCCGGGCATAACGGGGGCCGCCGTTTTGTGTACTCGTCACCTAAAACGAGCGAGATCGCATCAAAAGAACAAAACGATAACGACAGAAATGAAACAAAGTGCGGAGAGCGCAGATCCGGACTCAAACAGGCTGGGCGCTAGCGCTCTTCGACTCTGCCTTCGACTTAGTTCGACCGGTGCTCGCGAACTAAAACTCTCTCCGCGTGTCCGCCGACTCCGATCGGTGGCTGGGACCGCCCCCGTTGGCGTCACTACCCCAGCGACAACTGGCGGCGGAGAGGCCAGCCGCCAAGGAATGCAAGTCCGAGGCGTCCGCAGATGCTCCCTAGATCGTTGACGCCGCTGCTTGTCCAAAAAGAACTTCTTGCGCTATTCTCCTAGGCCGCACGGCACGAAGCTTTTACATTTCAGCATCTGCGGCGTTAACATATCCGGAATTACTTTGTTGGAGGTGTGAGACGCACCAGAGAGGCACACAGCGAAAAAGAGACGAAGCTGGGGACGTAGGAGGGTTCTACCACGACCACCCCTTGTGTACGCTGGAAAGGCAGTGAAAATTTGAGAGGGTGTGCTGACACCCGACACACTCGGCTCGCTTACGTGCTTGGTAGGCGTTAGGTAACAAGGCCTACTGCAACAACTTGGAATTTAAAACTAAAAACATGGAAGCCCCTTCCGTCCAGGTGTTGTATCAAAGCGGTTCACTGCATGCTGCTAAGAAAATGGACTCACGTGCTGTACTGCAAGAATTTAACGCAAGGAATGACTTCTCTGTTATAGTTTCCCGTCATTCAACCACGAGCTATTCATTGAGAGCCATGATAGTTGAAGCCTTCTTGCCTTAGCATCAGATGCACTAGGTAGCGAGGTACGCTTCGAATAAAATCAGAATGACTTTATTTTCCTTAATGCGGCGGCACAAGAGATAAGTAAGCTTCGGAAAGCATAGATGAATTACGCCTTAAAGCTGCTTGGTGTCCAATATAAGTCAGTCATTTATTCATCCATCTGTAACTACAACTATCCTTCTTCCGCCACTGCAGGTAAATTATTGATGCAGGCCTCATGTCCCCAGTTGGGTGTGCGAGCTTTTTTACTTTGACGGAATGCAATACACGAAAATAGTTTAACAAAAATAATTGCTTTCTGTTGTTTAGCGCTGCTCCGCTCCAAATATACTCCAGCTGTAATGCGGGCAGGCTGGCCGAACCACCGGCTGCTCATGGTCCATCTCAAAACCCAAATGACGGAATTTATTCTGCTACTTTATTTTTGTGCCTCGTCAGGATTGGGAGCGAATACACTTAGAGCACGTCCTTTCTTTGCGTAAGAAACGCCGGAGTTGTTTGTTGTGGGCTGTTGCAGCAAGCCAGACCCATATCTTGCTACACCTAGTTTAACTCCACACAACACGGTTTGGAAACCTGTTGCGAGCTTTGCTTGAAGCAGAAACTTCAGCTGTAGGCAATGAATATGATTTAGTGGAAGGGCAGTGGAGGATCCTACGCCATATTCCAAGTAGCTGGCAGGTAGAACTCAATCATGTTTCAACAATGTTTCTCAAACAAAAATGCCATAAAACTTGTTCACCACTTTAAACCTATTTCGTAAGTAATTCCTTCCGTTTTGGAATTCTTTTTCGTGCGGAAATAATGTCGACAGAGTAAGTCTGAGTAATTCTGATTGAGACCCGAGAACCATGACCTAATTAACGAATTGTGGTAAGTTGTTTCCTACCGGCTCCGGTCTTTTCGGTACAGGAGGTTTCGGTACAGGGCGTTTCGGTACGGTTTTTTCGGTGTACGGACCTTTCGGGACATGGGTGTTTCGGGACACGGGCGTTTCGGGACACGGACCTTTCGGGACACGGGTGTTTCGGTACAAAGACGAATTCGGGCGAGCGCTTTAGGCTGCGCGCAATATGTTCTTCTACGCAATTGTGCGTTATTTTAGGAAAGGAGATGGTTATACGGCCTTGCCCGAGAAAACGTCGGCTTATGTGTTATATATTAGCTGGGATATTTTTAGCATTTATCAAACCTAATTGTTCATTATTTTGTTTTTAGCGACTTATTATCACCAGTACTTTATATAAAAAATTAGTGACAGTATCGTGTTTCTCACTCGTTTTTTGACGACTTCTTATCAATTGCTTTTTTTTCGAACATCAGTGAGAGTAACTATCTACTTTTTGCACTTTGGGGAGTCCCTACGATAACGGCTGCGTAAATGAGTGCTACGTCACCGGGAAAGGAACCTGTGACTTTATAAATGACGATTTTATAATGATGAAGGGGTTGCAATTTCTTGGCATTCTGCATTTGTGTGCGTTGCTTTCTTCTGATAACGCAAGTACTTGATGCGTTATTAGCAATGCATCACGGAAGGCAGCTATTGTAACTTGCCGCACGCTTCCGTCCCGACTTATTCGTAGTTAGCAGGGACTGTGGCGGATTTATTGTGTTGGGGAATCAAAAGTTGGAAATGTTGTGTAACGACGCTGAAAGCACTCTGCAATGTTTTCTGCAGCATACTTAGAGTTATTCATCTTCGCAAGGACTGCTCATCTGTAATTCTTGGCGTTTTGCCGCAGAGCATAATTCCCATAATATGGTCATGATATGAGACCAGTGTCACCTGCAGCTCACCATCATCAGTACTTTTTCGAGCCGCACACCAGTAAAATAATGTTCGCAGAAGCAGGTGGCGGCGCGCCATTATATATGGTATATAAAAAAAACAAGTGCCGACAGCAACAGTCATGCTGCAGGTTGTAATGAGCCGCTGCAAGTCAAATCGCGTAGGATGATGTAAGTAAAAAATCCAGTGTAAAAACTTTACCGCTACTATTCCGACAGATAATCTGTTTCTAACTGCACTGTAAACCATTTCATTGTTATTTAAAAGATAGGTGTTTACTTAGTTCAACCGCACGTGAGAGCGCTTAGTGCGTAAGCAATACTTTTCCACAGCAATCATGCACATCAAAGCAGCGTCCTCGAATAGTACCGACATTGGATCGCGGCTCATTGGTACCTCAGAAGTTCACATTCGGTACTTTTGTGAAAAAGAACTTCGCTACTCCCAAAAAATTCAACAGAATATCTAAGTAATTGAATAATCGATTCAAAAAACATTTATGCGAAAAGTAAACAAATGAAAGGGGATCGAGGAACTATCCTCAACAAATATTTTGAGGAGAAATCGCTTTCGCAAGTAGACGTTAAATATTCTCAAATAAGAGCACAGATGCCGTCTTTAATAAAATAGATCCTAAAGATCCTATCAAAAGGCAAATCAAAACAAAAACAAAGTTATATTTTCGCTAACTGACAACCCGTTATTTTTTATTCCGGACCGAGATTTTGGACCGAAGCGGCTGCTGAGTCCGGATGGAACATCGCCCTAGGGGTCAGCCACCTGTCTTCCCCGAATTCCGCTCGACGCACGTGAAGTAGGGAAGGATCGTGCATGGAGCGTTTAATGAGCCCAAGAAAGACTATCGTCTTTAAAAATACTGATGGTGGGGAGCTTCAAGTGCCATTTATCTCTGATAGGAATAAAACCCCACCAAATTATGACAAGTATTATTTCGGGCAGAACCGTCTGAAAATCACAAGCCACCAATCCTTGCAAAAAATATATCTATGTAGGTTGCAGAAAACATTGCAGATAGCTTTGAATATTATACAAGAGCTTTTTCAACTTCCAGTTCACAAAACAGTAAACCCAGCATATTAACTGCTAACGACGATAAGGCCGGGTGGGAAGGGTGCGACAGTGTACAACAGGTGCCTTCGGTAATGAATTGATAATGACTCGGTATGTGCATTGCGTTATCAGGAGATAGCAACGCCAACAAATACGGAATGCCAAAATATTCTAAAATCTTCTTCGTCATTACGTTGGAAAGATACAGGTTCTATTGGCCCTGCGGTGGCGCTTAATTTCGCATGTTGTTATTGTAGTTTCTGGAAAGTGCAAAAAAGTAGTTACTGTAGCTGATTATTGATAAAATGAGCGAGGGAAAATACCTGATGATACTGTCGCTAAAGAGACGAAGTAATGAACGAGCTATACGTTTTCTGACTACTGTTACGCAAATAGATAGGCATTTTTTGGCATGGCCACAAATTTTAGTGGCCTAAAATAACGCAGAAATATGAGCAACAACCGCTTTAAGAAACAGGTTCGATTTGCGTGGTTGCAACTCCCATGTTAAAAACGCACGCGAATTTTGCTGCCTCAACGCTCGCTCGAATTCGTTTTCGTGCCGAAACGCCCTGTACCGAACCGCCCTGTACCGAAAAGACCTAGACCCGTTTCCTACATCGGGGACTTGCTCACTTCCCTCTCAAATATCAACATTACTCCCCACACTTGCATTTGCGGTCAGCTACTCCTGCATTACACAATTTAATGCTGCTAAAATATTTTTGTGTAACGCCCATTACCAGGATTTTCGTGTATGTTGTGGGTCTGTCTTTTTTTCTTCTCACAAATTGTAGGCCACAAGTGTTCATGCACGGTGAAAAAGTGATCGCCTTGTTCTTTCAAAATATATATAATGCATTTACATTTTGTTGTTACGATGTTCCTGTCTTCAATTTATGCTTTGTATTGTTATTACGTTTTCACACGCCCCCTTACTCCATGCCCTCCAATAGGGCCTGTAAGGTTTCTATGAATAAATAAATAAAACGCGCTGCCTTGAGCATGCCAAGAGCAGAGGGAATAAACAGTTATTTAAAAACGGCAATTGCAGTTTTGGTCGGAGTTAAAATTCAAGTCGGTGGATCGGTCGCCGATGTCGATGATCGATGATCAATGCGATGAAACGACGACTCGCTGGCTCGTTGGCCGACGGCACATAGCCGACGGCACATAGCCGGCGGCACATAGCCGACGACGGTCTACTCCAAGTAAACTCAAACTGTACAATACGTACCCTTTATTTACATTACGTATTTACAACTCATCGCTCGTGATCGCAAAAAAGACGTCGGGCAAGGCGCGCGTCGAGCGGGAGCTCGCCGCTCTCCACCTCTCCGTCTCCTCTGTCTCTGCTGTTCAATCCCCCCCTGAAAACACCAAACTCTCGGTTTTACCAACAAAACCCCGCCCACAAAAGGGACGACACTACTTGAGAGTGAGGATGGCTCATTCATTAGTCCAAACTAGGCCACTGATTGGCCACCGTGACAAACAAAGCTAGGTGGGTTCAAAATAGTCACGTGACCCACCTCTCTCACTCTCGTACAGTAACCCAAAGGTATTCCGCAAAACACAAATACAACAGAAATGAAAACCAACCAACATAAAGCAGACCCAACTCCGGGAATCGGCTCTCGGGCGAGACGTCTTAAAGTATTGTCATACCGTGCACGCCTATGTTTGTGCTCCGCGCCGCCAGAATTCTCTTCCTTTGTTAACACGCGGCGCGCCTAACAAAGCTTGGTCGCCTACCTATTGACGCATACCAGCCGCCGCGTCGCCAGTTTCAGACGCGTGACGAACGGAAACTTTCGCCCCGTAACTTCGAGCAGTGCAACTATCACAAACAGAACGTCTGGTTACCTCTTCCTAACTCTGACCCAATGTTTGACCCCTTGATCAACCTTCAGCTCCCGTCCGCTCGGGATTCTCGCAAGGAAATCCTTCTTCGAAAGCTTACATTGCTTTCAGCTATAATGGAGTGCCCGACGCGTTTCTATGCGTCGTCTCCGGGCCCGCTCGTCGGGTGGACACAAAAGCGGGGCGAATAACAAAAGCCTCCGCAGTTTCTCCCTACGCCCCTCACGCCAAGTCCGCTCGGCCGGCGCGAAAACAAACACCATTCAGGTAAACAGCTAACCCCAGCGAAAGATATCTAGGTTGCCGGGCGGTTTTAATTACTAAGTGAGGGGCCCGAACTTAACAGTCGGCTTCCTCGGTCAAAGAAGCTAGATAGAACGCAATTTTCAAGAAGCGACGTTCTCAGTTTGTTGCGTCATTAATGCGCAAACTGGAAGCAAAATGCAGGTTACGGTGAAGAGGTTGTCTTTTGTTCAAGGAGGTTTTCAAAACAGTCCAAGGGGCAAATTAGGCAACCGAGCTTTTTAAAATCTTCACCCTTTCATAGACCTTTCACGGCGCTTACAAGGACGTTCTCTATAGAGCAGAGTATATTAGCAGAAGCTGGTCAGCTCGAATGTCTGACAATTTTCTGGTACATGTAGGTCGATGATGCAATGACAGCAGTGATAGAAATACCACTACTGACGTAATATGAGTCCGTCCTTGCATCCAGCGTCGCATGGGGCACCCAGCCGTCAACCTGCACAGATGCACCCCATTTGTACGCGCTCCTTTAATCTATCGACCCACATTTGCAACATCAAGATACCGTATGGGCTCTCCAAGCGTGAGGAAGTATTACCACGTCGTACGTTGCTGAAGTTCGCCGACACTGGTACTCCCGCTCTAAGTTAAATGAGTCATCTTCGCCACTCTCTCCCACATGGCGATGCACGCGAACACCTTCAGCACCTAATCTGTGAATGCATGCTATTCTCAGCCCACGAGTGTTCCTCCCAGAGTCTTCGGGCTAGCCTCGTTTTCGTGGGATGCAACTGGGGGCCTACTAGGCATATGGTCGGCTCCCAACCGTTCCTCTTGCACGAAAAAAGCGCTTATGGAACACCTACGAAACATACTTCATGATAAGACCTCTGAAAGAATGTTGTGTACCCTCATCGTCATCAGCACTATTATAATCACATTGTCACCGCATTCATCTGTCGTTACAAGCTATATGTTGCTTTGCTGGGATGACATCGCCAGTCATATAAAAAAATATCTCTCTTTCTCTCTCTTTCTATCTGAAAATCACTTTGAAGGAGAAGCCTGAGGATTGCTTTTGGGTTTCAAACGTAACTTCGGTAGGTTATATTCATGTTTTGTTATTTTCGCACCCATTTTTAACGAAACACGGTAAGAGATGGAGAAAAGTGATCCCCTTTAATATAAACATGGGGCCAAGACCTATCGCGCCTACTTATTATGAGCCAACACCTACATTGGTATAAATAAAGCCGCTATTTCAAATTATTTGTTTTATAATGTTACGTAGCGGCTACAGGCGCGACTCTCAAGCCACTTTACCCGCTGACGTCCCCCCTGAAAAACATGATCACTCTGCTACAGATAGTGAATGTAGTGTTTAGGTGCAATCGTAAGTTGTTTGGCCGTGTTTGCAACCTGGCAGAACTACGTTTTGCTTGAAATAGAAAACCGGAATTTTGCGGCCTCAATACAGCAATTTTCTTCGGATTTTTTTAGAACACACATAGCCCTTCTTTTAAAGCGCTAGCACAGCTGTATCTTTTCAACAAAGAAAAAACATTGGGTTAGTTCCATAACTTCAAAACAACCGCTTATGAAGCTTTTAGACACGTACAAGTTAGAGCTGTTTCCCCATGTTAAGTCACTCCAGATGACTTCAGAGGTCATTCAACCGTATTCGGTTTGTACAGATAGCGATAATGATACAATGTAACACAAAGAAGAGTGCCTATGCAAACAGGGGACGTAACCGACGAAGCTTTGATACATGTTGCAGAATTTTAAGCAAGGATTATAAGTATCCACTTCCAAGCGCACTCAATTTGCATAAGCTAACGCGTTCACGCCAGTCGATTATGCAAACGCGAGCGAACAGAAAACTCAATTCTGTTTGAACAGTGCGCGCCTGAATTCTTTCTTCCCTCTTTACTGAATTTGCACTCCACTCTCTCTTTCCCTCTCCCTACGTTGACCATACGAGCCGAGAAAAAAGTGTGAGGTAATGGCACCTAAAAAGGGGTTGCGGAGGCTAACTTCCGTTTTACGTCTACGAAGCTTCGCCGGCGAGCTGCGAAGCTTGGCACACGTATTGTATTCCGCAAACAACCGAAGTTCTGTGTAAGGATGCATGGTGGGTCTGAAGTGATCGAAATAGAAGCCGAAGCCCTGACCCATCAACAGACTGCTTTATAAAAGGAGCCGCTTAAGCAAGAGCAAGTAAAATACGCTTCAACGATTCTGTATCCTGTTGCAACACCTCACTTAAGGACTTTTAGGGCCTTCGGATAGTAAACGCGACGCCAGCCCCGTGAAGGGATGCATTACCTAACTATTTAGTGCTGTACAGAGTGGTTGTGCAATTCTTTTACAACCGGAATGAGGGCTATTGAACACATGGCAGTTGAGCAATTGTTTCACATTCCTTTATTGTTTCCTTTTTCTCGGATGATGTACTGTTCCGTTTCAAAGAAATGTAGTTTATTGCGTATATACCTAGATTTAACTGCTTCGTATTCTATGCAGTAAGGTGCAATTAGATCAGTTACCTAAATTATGTCCTGCGCAAATAATTGCCCTGGTTACAATAAAATGGGTACAAAATGCTTTTCAGCCGCTTATGGGGGTACCAACGTGCTACGACACCATGCTTCAGCGCTGTGGGCAAGGAAAAATTGTCTGGGTAGAATAGCGAGATTAGTATGAAAATGACCGCACCAGCTTTTTCACGGTAAAAAGTAATAATCGGCGATAGGAAACAGTTTGATCGTATCATTACTTTATGCGGCCGCCATAATTAGCGCAGAAGTCACTGCTTGTTGAAGTGGCGGTAATAGGAAGTGGTTGATTTTGATATCATTTAAAAATATCTGACCTTCCAGCGGAGATGATTTATCGGGCTGGAGTGTATGCAAACGCCTACCACAATGGGCAAAACTTTAATATAAACTGCTGTAATTACACTGTGATACTTTGTGTGGAGGAAGTAAACGGTATTAAATGAATAGCCACACTTCAACATTCATGCCACGTGCACCGAAATCGGAGACAGATAACTTGAAATTAAAATATTCACCCCGTAACTTGCCGAGTGAATACCAGAAAATACAGGTTGAAAAAGCAAGACTAAGGCATATAGCTCCTTACAAAATATGCAAGAGAGCAATTTCACGCTTGAACCGTCTGCCAGCGTGTCAATTGTGTTTACAGTGAAGACTCGTATTCACTTCTCCATTGGCTTGTCCCACAGCGTTTTGTGACTGTGACATTTTTTCGCCTTTTCTCGGACGAGGAAATTAAGTTTAAGTACACTCACATTAAAACTGATCATGTCCTGTGGACAATGTCACTGAGCCATCTTCTATCATCCCGGGATAAGTTGCAAAGTAAAGACGAAATGCTACTTTTTGTACCTATTTAAGCCCTTGTTACTTGCACATTTAGACCAGACTTGGCACACTTAACCAAAAGTTGCGTAATTGTCTCCTTCTGTCGTTAGCGACAATGAAAGGCACCATCCTGAGTTGTTCGATCATCTGTGGACAAGAACTTACGAATAAAGCTTGTTTCAGGGGCCCCTATCAGAGTGGCTGCTTGCCGCTATAAAAGATTGCCTTCACGGGTCTCTGCCACAGCCGCATGGCGAGCTTTCTACCGCTGAACCGAGATGCAGACAAGCCAGTGACCACAACATGCTAAATCTAGCACCTTTTGGAGAGGAAACACTGATTGGTGGGCTGTTTGATTATCGGCCAGTAACTGTTAATAAGAAACGATTATTTCATCCTAGATTGCTAGGGAGCCGTACTACTCCTGAGTGAGGAGCTACAGGGGTGGACTTGGAGATTTTCTATGAGCGGGAAATGCTTTGTACGTCACGATGTTTGAAACAATACATATGTGCGTCATTTATTTACAGCTGAACACCCATATCACAACCCTGTTTATTATCACCCAAACTAAAAAGTTAGTATTCAGTCGGCCACCACCCGTTTCGCTGCACAGAAGGGGCTTGATTACATCCATAACTAAAATAAAGTTTTGGGAAAAAAAAACAATGTAACCCTCTCCACCCTCTCCCAACACGCTATCACACCTATACAACACCTTTTAGAGAATTAGGCTGTACCTAGGGAAGGCGCACAAGCATGTTCAGCCACAAAAAAAAATGGTGTACCCCCTACAACAACTGCCCCGGCTTTTGAAGAGTATTAGAAGTGCGAAGAGTTTAGTTTGTGCATTCGCGGCGTTATTTTCTGCTTGACTCACGACACCGCTTGTAAGATGCATCAGCATTAACAAGAATATAATTTTCGGGGACTACCACCGATTGCATATGTACTGTATAGTGATCACGCAACAAGTGTTGATGACATAACAATATTTTGTTCCAAATATGAAAGCAGCTTTGGTGTTTCGAAAGGATATACGGGGGTGGATTTGAACATCTTCCTCAATTGGAGAGGCGGGAATGTTTGAAACTACGTATACAACCGTATTAATAAGCACTGCAATCAAATACAATACACCCATTACACCCATTTTCAACACCATACAGAAAACCCAGGGTGTTGCCGCCGGCCAATACCCTTTTTCGCCACGCAAAAGAGTGTAAAGCTACAAATTTGGGTGCTGTAACGTAATAATAGGGGTGGAAAAGACCTCCAAAAACCCGGTTAACCGACAGCAGGGCTGTTTAAGCTATTAGTTCCGCCGTAGTGGTACCAGGAAAAAAACAGCCATATCCCAGGAGTGAGATAACGGGGCGACTCGAGAGGAGACGCTCGGTAACGTACTGCCCAAAGTTCGCACCATTCGATAAGAATCGTAAGACGTTGCGTACATTGTACAAATCACCTTTTTATCGGAGCCATGCTCCCAGGCGCCTGAAGATGCCCATCGAGGACTACCACCGACCACAAGTTCACGTAGAGGTACACGGTAAAGAATCTAGCGAACTGTGCAACAAGCGAGAACGAGCAAAGGTCCTTGCGTTCGTTCGATTCCGAGAACGACTCCTCGTTCGAATCTCGCGTGATCCCGCAGTGCACGTGCTCGCGCTCGTTCAGACAAGTGCGCCCCGGGCCGAGTCGTCCGGTTGCAGCGGTTGCGGTGCAACGCTTTGGACATCAAATGCGCGTCACGTACCACGAGACACAAGGGATGGACAGACCCATGTGTTGGAACTTACACCTAAAATAAAAAAAACCAGCGCACGTGAGCGTGCGTCTCGGAGGAACGCCGGCGTCGGCCAGCTGACCTTCGAGAACACTCTGCAGCTAGTGGCATGACATCTGCGTTTCTTTACTCGCCACTTCACGCGCGTTCGCGCCTGAAGTGTGGAAACAACGCTAGTCGGCTACGCGCCGAGTTCGCGAAGCCGGTTGCCGCGGATTCTAGCGCGTGCACATAACATCATCATCATCATTTATTAAACCCTGAAGGACCCCAGATGGGTATTACAAAGGGGGGGGGGCAGAGTCATCGTAGTACATATGTGGTACAAGAAAAATACGGTTCGATACATGGTTCATTAGAAAATTTATACAAAACAAAATTAAGTTGGAATTTAACAACCAAAAATAATAATAAAATGGAAAAGGCATCAGGAGCAAGCCGTGGGGATTATATGAAATTAAAGGCTAAGGTGACATTAATTAAAGAATAAATTAAAGGCTAAAGTGCGCTTCATTTGTGTGTGTAGATCCTCGTCCTTGTCCCGGCTAGCGCCAGCAATGTTCCGAGTAAAAAACCAGCTAGCCCCATTTCCAGCTCGGGTTAAGGTGAGATAACAATAATTTTTTTGAATTTGGCCGGATTGCGTTCACGGACAACACAGTCTGGCAGCTTGTTCCATTCTTCGATGGCACGTGGTAGGAATGACATACTGAATGCGTTAGATGAACCATGCAATCGTTGTATGCTCATGGAATTGAACAGACGGCGTGAGTAACGGGATGGTGTGAGCAGGAGGGAAGTGCGGAGATGGTGAAAGTGATAATACAGTTTGTGGAAGAGGCATATCTGTCCAATTTCACGTCTAATTGTCAGGGAGGGGAGGGAGAGGGACGCATTTATGTCGGTGACGCTGAGATGCCAATCATATTTAGAAGTGATGAAGCGGGCTGCGCGGTTCTGAACTGATTCGATGGCGTTGATTAGGTACGACTGGTGGTATCCAAAACAATACTAAAAGAACGCATCAGTGATTTTTCCACCGACGCGTATACATCATTTTTTAAAAGAAACTAACTCATCAAGAGCTGGCAACCACTCAGGTGGCTCCGCCTGAGTGCGATACACATCCCGTAGAAACACAACACTTTCAATGAAGTTCTCGCGCACAGGGGGTGCTTTCACATCAGCATGGTTCACAGCCATTCTTGTTTTTCATATACTATGGAGACCTGGAACCATGATCATGTCGTACGGGACGCCCCCATCATTCAGCACTGGCAGAAAGCGAATTCCGGGAGCGTGACTGGTAATTAATTTTTCAATGTTCGCTGTAATATATCCAATGAAGTATAGGGACCAGCAATCAATGAATACATGATCAATGGTTTCAGGTACCTTACATAGCCTACAGTTCGTGGTTCATGGCACAAGCATGGCCTTCTTTCTAACCAGCTTGCAAATTATAGTGTTGCAATGGTGCTCTACAATGAAAACCGTGAAAAAACAATGAAAAACAAACAATAAAAAATGTTTTCATTGCTGGTTTTATGGCCTTTTCTTTTACTTTTTTTACAAAAGTCCGGCTCAGACCATTTAGAGTACAGTGAACTGTACAGTTAGATAGGGAGAACATTGTCAAGCTGATGCTTATACAATTGTTTCTTAGTGAGTGAACGCAAACATTTATTAGAAAAACGTACTTCAAGAGAATGAAATGCATGTACAACTTCCGGCAAATATCCTCGAACAGCAGGACAGAATACACCGCATGAGGATACTACAAACTCAGGCAACTTAATTTTCATTCCGACTTGTATCCGTGCGCGCAAGAACGGATCTTCTTGATCTCGCAGGAAGAAAAACCTCGACAGAAATTATCTTAGGAATAAATGACACAACCTCAGACATCCGCTTTTCAGCGAGCGAAACAAGTTTGTTCAACTAGTTTGCTCCAAGCTAGATGACCAAATAAAATCGCGAATACCCCGTGCAGCTTTTTCACATTGACATGCGGGATACCTGATATCTGCAAAAACATACCGCACCTTCACGGTCAAACAAATATCACACACAGTGGCTCCAGAGAACATAGATTGATCCCGACCTTGCCATTTGTTGACTTTCCCCCTCACCTTTCCTGTTTTTTTTCTTCCCGATACTGTAAATGTTCACGATAGAGCTCTAGCGGCACGTCTGTTTGTCGACTCAAGCCATTTATTTTTGAAAAGCGGCTGGCTCGTTGCTCAATTTTCATGCCAAAAATCGCAAGGTCTTATCCCAGTTGAATGACAGCGACAGTCAGTTCGCAAAAAGGGTTACTGACTGTGATCGCTGTGCGTGCACTTTCCTGGTCATGACAAAATACAGCTCCAACACCACCCCAGCTCGGTGGTTCTACGTGACGAACAGTGGACCTAGTAAATGCGTTGTAGTCTTCGTCTTAGAGAATACTGAAGAATTTGAGGCGCTAAACAGCTGGTACCAGGAGAAACACGTAGACACAGACAAGTTTTTTTTTGTTCCTCGTGGTCCCCGTTGTTTAGCGCCTCAAACTATTCAGTATGTTCAACCAACTAACCATGGTCAGGCTTTTGTTACTTAATATTTCGTCTTATAGACTGTGTTAGTAGCATGCGTTCAGACGTACGCGAATTAGTGATTTGTGCGTGCTCGTTACAGAAGTAGCAATCAGGGAAGTAGCAGGGTATGTCGTGGCATAGCTTAGGACGGAGACGTCAAGAGAAAGAATGACGGTAATGTTGAAGAGGTTGCTCGAGGTCTAACCAGCCGAGCGCCGCTAGAGAGTTGGCTAGAGATGTCATTTCAGGAGGTGACGCAATACTAACAGGATAGCCCGGCTTACGCTCCCCAAGGGACACCCCTCTCTCAACAAGAAAGAGGAGCGCATCTGGAGTCTCCTACAAACGAACACCGTTTCCCCGTCCGACCAAGCGGCACTTCCTCTGGCCTATGCAATACGACTCGCAGTGCCGTTCCGCAAAACGCCCTGCACTCTGTATAACATGGTATGGGAGTGCCGGCTCAACCCTTCGCTTTCCGTTATTTCTAACCCTCGGTTAAGCAGTGGGAGGGAGAACTGGACAGTTCAAGCGCCCGAGATCAGCTTCGGCTGATCCATCGTGCCAGCCGGCTGGACCACGACTGCTCGATGGAAACAATGTTTCCATCGAGCGGCCGTGGCTGGATGCTCTAACGGCGTCCTGAACAAAGTAAACCGACCACTTGGCTCCTTTCATTTAATAAAGCTTATTCTACTTCTCACCCTCTTTCTCTCTCTCTCTCTCTCTCTCTCTCTCTCTCTTTAAAAGCCTACGGGATCACCTACGTAGGTGATCACCTACCTAGCCTACGTGAGTGCCAACAGCCGTATCTTGCTGTACTCTGGAGAGTGGGAGGGCGCAGGCGGTATCGCGTCGCAGGGGCTTATCTTGGGTCGAGTTGCTGGGTCGTGTGATGGTTGCTCACTGCTTCAGCACACTGCTGAAATTTAACATACCGACCGCGTTGAACAAAACCCACGCCGCGAGCTTTCTATAACTAAACTAAAACAGCTATGAGGAAAATTTAAAGCCGTTTCACTCACCGTGAAAACTGTCGGAAGTGCAGAATAGTGATTCGCCATGATGGGCTGTACCTCACCCCCCCTCCCCGTCTCACTCCGATCCCGATGAATGGAACAGAGGTTCGTCCAATCGTCCAATGCCACTAAAATTTTCCAGCTTCGCAGGGTTCCTGCGCACGCTGGCTGGAACAGCGCAAGCGGGGGTTTTCTCTTTTTTTTTTTGTCTTGCTTTTATGTCGCATGGCCCAGCCCTTACGGCGCAGAATAGAACGCGTCGTTCTTGGCGGCCACTTTTTTCGCTTACTATCGTAAAATCCATACCTCGGCAAAACTGGGCGCGCCTCAGTCACAGCCACACAGAAAAATATATTTTAAATGCAGAGCATTTCAGTAACTCACGATGTCACCCGCGTTGTCCCGTCGTAGTCCGCACCGTCGTTGTCCGCACCCTCCCCCCCTACACTATATAAAAAAAATACTATCCGGCGCCAGGTTTCGATCCCTCGCCTGCGGGCGGAACGCAATGTACATGGTGCTCTACCCACTGCGCCACAAAGCCGACACAGAATGGTACGCTACGAACGCGCCTTATATCGTTGACTCATTCAAATTTTCTGCTGACGGCGCTCTCTCGTCAGCAGTGGCCATAAGTGCAACAACATTAACGTAACGCAAACTACTTAACGTCGTGCGCCCCCGGAAATGCTCTGCATTTGATCGTGCCCCTCGCGAGGGGGATGTTTGAAGCTACCTCTTGCAAGACCGAGTGCAACCGCCGAGAACAAGGTCCCACGAGCGGCGCGCGCGCCGTGGACTGGTGGCGCCATCTGTCAGCTGCGACGCGAACTACCATCAAGGCAGTCAGAAAACCAAACGCGCGAAATATAAACTGGGCTGCACACCACACCTGCGCAGCTTTCGCGGCTGTTTTGTGTTTTTCTCCTTGTAAGCTCTGAAGCTTTTCTGACCAGTAGCGAAAGGGTGCAGCCATGGTTTGATAAAGAGGTTAGGTTTCCTCGTGCACTCATTCACACTCACGGTCACCAGTCGCCCTCACCACACGCACTCACGCTCACTACGCACCCTCCACCACTCTCACCCACTCGTGCTCACGCTCCGCACTCACCGTGACCACTCGCACTCACTCGCGCTCACGCTCCCCACTCGCCATCAACACTCGCACATACTCACGCTCGCGCTCACCACTCGGCGTCTCCCCTCGCGCGCGAGTGTATGCCGCAGACCCTCTATGAGTCATGAAAACGAACAGTATTAGTGCATTACGGCGTCAGAAGGCCATCCAAATCATATTCCGAAATCAACACGCCACCAAAGAATTAATTCTAGGGTGCCCCATAGCAGGAGCTCAGTCACGACATATTTCCGAAGCTAAAAGCGATCCCGCCATTAACAACCATCACAGCGAGCGGCTCCTGCGACGAATAGCCAAAAGCGAGTACAAGCGCAATAGTGGCGCTCACCACGGTAAGCCGCGCAAAAGGCGCGAGTCACGTGAGCGCACTCGTGAGGGGTGAGTGGGCTCACGGCGAGTGGCACTCGCACTTTAGGGTGGTGAGCAAGGCTCTCCGCGAGTTGCTCCCGCACTCGCGAGTAGTAAGTCGGGCTCGTTACGAGTGGCGCTCACACTCGCGAGTGGGGAGCGGGGCTCACTGCGCGTGGGGCTCGCACTGACTCGCGCTCACACTCGCGAGTACAATACGATGGCGAGGCTCACTCACCACTCACTCATGAGTGGTGAGGGGGGGGGGGGTGTGAGTGCACTCATGAGTGAGCCTGCCGGCCTATGCATAAAAACCTAGCAAACTGGCATTCTTAACTAAATATACGCGGGGGCTGCTGGTTATATACACAGATTTTGCCTCAAATGTACCTGCAGTTTTCTTTGCGCTAAACACGGGGAAATGTATGACAAGCGCCAGCAGTGCAGAAGTTTAAACGGTTATGACTCTATAAACCACTCGGTTTTCGAAGCCTCTGTGTTACGTCGTTACGGCACGCCGTGGGGCTCTACTTGGGCCCGTTATCTCGCCGCGCCGACTTATTCCGGCAGTCACATGACATTGCGATAGCGAGCTACGGCAAGCGGGCACTAAGTGCGTGCACTTAATTGCATTGCTGGAAGCCATCCACCCGCTTGGCGGTCAGACGTGATTGCATTGATTGTAGGGTTTTAACGCGCGACGCCCCAGGCGATAGGCGCGCCAGGGAGGGTCCGGAATAATTTGCCACTGGGGTCTTAACGTGCGCCGAATCCGTACCGGCGTTTTTTCGCTCCATCAGATAAGCGGCCGCGCGGCGGGATCAAACCCGCGGCTCGTGCGCTCAAGGCAACTTGCTGAAGCCACCACCCTGCTTGGCGGTCAGACGTGAAAGCAAAAATTTTGATCAGCATCGAATTGAACTTTATAATATAATACTGAGGTGTATATCGCAAAAGGAATCATCGAAATATTTCATAGATTTCAACGAATTAATTAATAGTTCACTGAATTATAAACTTCGATGAACATGTGTCGATGAATAACATACTATTTCCATAAATAAATGAACTTCAACAGGCGCTAAAATTCGCAACCCTCTTTGCGGACATCCGGCATTTGTTATGCAAATGTTCGTCATCTTCAGTGAGCATGCACGTGGCCGCATATCTGAATATTCGCTAAACGTTTGACCAGTTTGTTCACTAATAAATTTCGATAAATAACAACACATTTTTTGCCATAAATAAATTAACTTCAACTGGGGCTGAAATTCACAACCCCCTTTGCGGACATCCAGCACTTGTTATGCAAATGTTCATTTGTTATTTGTTATGCAAATGCACGTGCCCGCATATCTGCATCTCCGCTAAAGGTTTGACCAGTTTCAGATTATCCACGCCCGTCTTCGGGCGCTCTGGCCGCAAATTAAGGTCTCCGGAGCCCTTCATCCCAGTCGCCGTGGGTATACAGCAAGACAAAATGGAAGCCGGCCACGCATATAGAATATCACTCGGTGGCTTAGGGAACCACCGCATTTTCGACGAGACGGGACGAGGTTGGGAAATCAAGTGTTTGCTCGAGAGGCGCCCCAAGTCCGGACAAGGGCTAAGCTGTTGTTCAGAGCAAACCGAGCGTGGTCTTGGTGTAAGCCTCTTATTGTGGACTGTCGCCGGCAGCCACGCGGCGAAGCGTGTCTCCTTGTGCGAATGTATACGTGCTGATCCCGCGGCCACTGCATTAGTACCGTGACTAGTGTCCCCTCTGCCGGAATCAATATCTCCGCAGTTGTTGGGCGACTCCCGTTTATTTCGTGTCACCGGACGTGCTTGTTTGTTGTTCCTGTCGAACACGAGCCGTGACGTGTTTGGTAAAGAATCTTTCCTATTATAGCAGCCAGCCAAGTATTACGGGATTAGATGACTGGTCGCGTGTAATGTACCGTCCTCGATTGTAACTTATCCGCCCTGGAGGAAGTGGCTCTATTATGCGGGTTTTATTTTCTACGGCGGGTCGTCTCCGATTACAATAGTTCGTTCGAATGACGTCAACCTGTCCTTGAATAATTTTTACAAAATTTTAAAATTTACTATATGATTCAGATTTCGGAAAGCGTTGCACTAAATATAAGGCGCTGAATATGTTACAATTGATACCCGTGACACCAATCTCAAGGTACGAGCACGTGTGCATTTACCAGAGTTTAAGGCCACTGACACCCCCCCCCCCCCCCGCCCCCCCTCCCCACCATCCCCACTATTCCTAACCATGAAACCTTCGGAAGACGAAGTATGTGTCTGTGTTCCTCCTTCCGCACTAAGAAAATTCGAAAGCGCTCAGAAGCTAGTAGATTTTCGACGTTGTCATTGTTGGTGCTATGCATCAGGTGGTGATATCCTTCCAGACAGTTTGTGTGGTGCATGCGCGGATTTCCTTGCATTGCACTTGTATATGCGCACAAGCAACACTCTGTCCACATGAAAGCTGTTCGAGAGCTGGAAAACGCAGAGATCGTGTAGCTGGCACAACCGGCAGTCACCGCCCCCCGTAAATGTGAAATCGTCGGAAGCGAAACGGCAAACCACGACTGGTCTGCAAATGAAAGAATCGATACAGGAGAGCTGGGAGAACGGGAAAGGACTTTTTGTGCACAGAGATTGAGGCCATCTGAAGTCGGCTTTTTCTAAACTATTTTAACTAGGAACATTGTTGGAGCCTAACGGGACAACGACGAAGAATTACACAAGTGAAGCGCACTTGTGTGTGTAATTCTTAGCTCCATTCTCAGCCCTAGCCCCATTCCAAACTTTGGTTATTGTAACTAATTGCCACCGCGCAAGCTTGTGGATGCAATCACCAACCGCGGCTGGCGTTTTAATGCACAGCAGTGTATGTCTCACCCCCTCCCCCCTCACCTCCACCACTTTAGTTTTCATTCCGGTGAAGCAGATTTACTCGGCGCCGCTCCGCTCGCCACCGCCGACCCCTCTTTTACAACGGTTATCACAACCATTGTTCCCCTCGCCACCACTGCTGCCCCTTTCGCAATTTCCCCAGTCGGCTGACAGCGGCCGTAACGCCGTTATCAGATGACTGCGGAGAATCAACACCAGCGCAAATGGGTGTAAAGACGCCCGAAAGCCGCCGCCGGCCGCCGCCGAGAATGTCGCCGTGGCCGTTGCCGCTTCAAATTCCACCTCGCCTACTAGCTGCGCGCCCCTGCCGGTTGAAAGCAACTTGCCCGTTGGAACGCCGGTGTGAACACATCACTTTTCCTTAGCTTGAAAGGCAATTCCGAGCAACATTGTCGCGTCGGCGGCCCTCGTTGACCAGCTGGTCATAGTTCTCCTGGCGGAACAATAATAATAGATCTTAATCTGGTCGGATATAAAATCTCTCTCCATTCGCCAGTGTATTTCTCGTTTAATTAGGCGACTTTCCCCCGTTGCCGGTTTAGGCATGGACGAGTTGGGGGGGGGGGATAGGGGGGGGGGCATGCACGCACAGCAGGGCTTAATGCCGCTACCGGTGACTACCCGTTGGGGTGGTGGGAGATTTAAACGCGGCAGTCTCATGGCTCAATGCGTCCAGTCAGCTGCCCTACGCAATCTAGCGGTTTGGGTCTGGGTTGGTGTGCTGCACAGACAAGGAGATTCCTACGACTGGGCAGCGAGAGGGACACCCACGGGTGTGTCGACTAGTATAGAGGTCAAAGCGGTGAGGTGTTAACTCGCTATGGAACGGACGCATGTCGCTCGCTCGGAGGAAGAAGAGCGGAAGCTTCAGAACCGTCAGCGCGAACAGAACCGTGAATGGGCGCGAAAACCACGGAAAGCCGCTGCCACCGTCATTGCCGCCTCAAGTTCCAGCTGGTCGTGTAGCAACTGGCCCGCTTGGAACACCGACGTGGGCCAATATCACTCGTTCAGCTTAAATCGCTTTCAGAGTGACATGTTCGACAGCATCTTTCAATTCTAAGCACCTGCTCATGACCGGTTGCCAGTTTATGCGCGCGCGGGTTAGGAAGGGAGGGTGGTAAGGGGTGACGGGCACGCGCAGATATCGGTTTCGTACCCTTACTTATGTCATGTGCGTTGTGTTGGCGTGAGGCTCAACGTGGCTGTCAAACAGCCCAATGCGACCGGTCCGGTGTCATCTGTGGTGGAGTGGATTGGGTTGGCGTGTTCCACAAACAGTAAGATGCGTCCGACACGGGAGGGAAAGAGACAGCTCTACGTTTGTCCGCTAGGCCAAAGCTCGGGTCCTTCCAAATTTCATTCAGGTAATTGACTAGGAAGTATGTTCAGCCGTAAATTAAACACAAACGTGTTTTCTTCCATGCACTCCGTGGAGGGAGGGCTGCTATGCAGGTCATCCTTCTGCACAGAGTGGTAGGGCACTAATTTTTTTCTTGCGATGGCTAGAAAGGAAATCATCACTGCGTTTACATTTGGCTGTTACGGTAAATCGATTTCCAAGGAGGGTGCTGCAATAATCCGTAGCTTTCACTACGACGCTTCAATGGCCCAGATGTAGCGCCGCCGCGTAAATCGATTTTATTTTTTAAAACGTATCGCGGGGAACCCCAACTGTGCTTTCGCTTTGCTCTTGGAACCTGATTACAGCTCACCATGTCGGCACAGATGCAAAAAGACGCCCTGCAACAACGGTGTCTATGAACAATATCTGTACATGGGACATCACCCTTATAGGTGTCTATAAGCAACCTCTGTATATATGTGCATATAGTAATCATTGTTGTTCTCCGCATCACAATATTTTACTCATTTCCAGCTTATATGTAATCATCATCACCCGTCATCCTCTTCAGCAACGCTTCATCTTCACCTGTACATAATCATCATCATTACTGACGCTAGGCTCGCTTGACTGCGTGAACGACAAATACAGGGCGTCCATCTTTCATGCTCTTTCAGCGAGCGACGTCTCTTCCTGAAGGCCTAGCAATATTATCATCATTACCATTATCCCCATCATCATCAGCCTGTTTGGATCTACAGCAGGACAAAGGTATCTCTCCGTATTCCTCCAACCGTTCCCCTCTGGCTCCTTGCCTCCGAAGTTTCCGATTTTATCCCTCTCCTTCGACCTACTGGTCCTCCTCTACTTTAGCACCGTATCTCGGTAGACACTGTGTTACCTTGACGGTGCACCGATTGTCAGTTCTCCGCAGTGCATGCCCAGCCCATGTATAATTCTTTTTCTTAATTTATCGATCGTCGCGTCTGTTAAAAAGGCCTAGCAGCACTTATCACCGACTACTCGTATTGTACCGTATTTACTTGATACTAAGCACCCCCTTTTTTTCGAACATCAAAATGCACAAAGTCAGGCTGGCGGGGGAGGGGTTGGTCCTAGATTCGAAAAACCTAAAATGACCCCCTCCCCCCCTTCCCACATACACACACACTTTTCGCGCAGTAGCTAGGTGAGACAGGCGCAAAGAATATTGTTTTATACAGCAAACATTAAAAAGGTAGGCACAGACAGTGAACTCACCATTCTCACTATCAATACCACTCGAGTGTGTAGCAGCGCTTGAGCCGCTGCTCTCAGTATCCCACACCATGTTGTGTTGTGGTCCGTTAAACATTTCTTTTAAATCACTCAAGTGCAGTGGAAGGCTCAAAAACAGAGCGAGAAAGCGCGATTGGTGGCCTGGGCCGTATAAATTTATAGCCTGGGCACGACGCGCTTCCTCGCAAAAAAGGGGTGCTTTGATTCGCATGCAAACTTTTGTTCCAATTTCTTTTCTGAAATTAGAGGGGAGAGGGGGTGCTTAGAATCGGGAATGCCTAAAATCGCGAAAATACGGTATTTTGTAAAGTCCAATGTCCCAGCAATCTTCTCCCGCAATAATTTTAGAAATCCCTTCACAATCTCCGAAGCTAGGCGAGATGAAAAATCGCGCATAATCGTTCTCTCTCAACTCGACCGCGGACTACGTGACGGCAGCTGCGCGCTCTCTCCAGGAGAGGGGGGCGGCTCGTGGCGTTCTGTTTGCGGCCTTTGATATATCACGGGCCCTGGAAGTTACCTCTTTTTACGCCGCAACGTAGAAGGGTCTATTTCCGGCTTGGTGCAACAAAAACGCAGGCATTGATGCCTGCTCGCAAGCGAAAGCTCAGGCTTTAGGGCGTTTTAGAAGCAATAAACTTTTGTTGAGGAGTGGTCTGCCGGAAAGGGAAGTATTGAGTTTGTCTCTCAAACTCCGCGCCCACTCAAAACACACAAAAAAAACGCCAAAACACTTCGTACAGGTTCAGGCATAGAAGAGGTTGGTGCACAGCGCAGACGACGGCGGATAGTCACAGGAAATGCGAGAAATAAACCGTGAATTGACCAGCAATAGCCAATAGAGCACCCACCGCTGTAATGACGAAATTACAGTGGTTCATAATGAGGCAAATCGAAGAGAGCGGGGTTGATTTCTCTGCGTTTTTCACAGCGATTTGCGGGGTCACCATTTCGTGTGCACGTGTGATATTTCGCTCACGTATTCCTGGCAGTGTTATCTAAACATCGCGCAGGTATATTTGCACTGCTCAAAGTGTGTTGCAGGTCTCTCTAACCAATTTTCGCCCCGCCTTACTTTTGCCACTGCTATTGAACGATGTTTAATCTCAGCGTAACTCTCAAAACTAGGCCGGTTTTCCGAAAGTAGCACTCACATTACACCGGTAAAATACCTTATCTTTATGATGCTAAGCG
Organism: Haemaphysalis longicornis; assembly: GCA_013339765.2. Taxonomy (NCBI): domain Eukaryota; kingdom Metazoa; phylum Arthropoda; class Arachnida; order Ixodida; family Ixodidae; genus Haemaphysalis; species Haemaphysalis longicornis. Next base: position 140,176,758 of record CM023450.1, read on the forward strand.
TCCCCCCCCCCCCCCTTAAGACCCCTTACCTTCTTTCTCCAGAAGAGATGTTGTAAATATAGTTGGCATGTTACGGTGCTTGTGCTTTGTCTCTAAGAATCCCTTTGAGCTTCACAGCACCCCTCCCCTCAAGGTACCTAGAATCAAGAAAATTTGGTACTTCAATGGGCAAGTTCTGTCATTCGCTTCAAAAATTTGATTTGCAACTTTAACGAGCCAATGCCAAAGGTTGTAAAAACTTACTGCTGCCTGTCGTACGGCAATGTTGCCACTTGAGGGCGAAGCTGATAGTTAAGGACAAATAATTCTCTTAAAACAAGACGAAGCGATCGAGAGACGACAGTCTGGTTCCGAACTGCTTCAAGACACTTGGTACCTTGATAACCCTTTATTCACGCACCCCTAAGCGCTAAAAAAGGGTTCCCTTTTAGAATAAGATATACCTTGGTCCCCTTAAAAATGGGAAGTTTTTGTATTCGCTTTACTTACTTGATTTGAAAAACTTTAAAAAACAAAAGCCAATGCAAAGGGTTGTAAAAAATTCCCTGGCTGCCTTTCGGCAGGGAATTTGGTTGCCACTTGAAACCCCTGTTAGTTAAACAAATTTCTCTTAAAACCAAAGACAACTCGTTTCAAAAGAGACGACAGGTCTGGTTCCGAAACACGCTTCAAAGGCCCACTTTCCTAACTTGATAAACTCATTATTAACGTCATCAGCCCTTATATTAAGGGTAAAAAAGCTCCGTTTTCTTTAAAAACATATAACTGAAAAAATCAAACCAAGGAACCCTCTTCCACAAGCTTGGGCGGTCAGTCGTGTTGTTAAGCTTTAGGTTTCTTAACGCTTGCCAATAGACCTTTTGCAGATAAAGAAAACCCCGGCTTCACTTAATAAACAAAAAGGTTAAAATCGCAATTCACACTTCAAAAGGCTAGTGTTTCGCGTTAATTTCTTTAAAACAAACTGAGCCCCAGCACGTTGTTTGCTGCCCCGACAGTAGTGGATATAAATGGCAGCGCAGACACGCTCACAAGCGTATTGTACAAAAGGAGAGACGGTTAACACTCCCTTTGGTAAGGACGGAATGTCCCCTGGGCCTCAACACACATGCGTTTAAGGCAAAGCTCCGTACTCGGCGGGAATTACCAATTATTTATTAAAATTTACTTTTACGTTCCTCCTCTCCACGCCAGTTTTTCCGCAGACGCAATTAAGCGCTGCACTTATATGCCTGCAGCGCATAAGCAATTTCTTTAGTGTATTCGCTCTTTATCAATGCGCATTGCTTGTGCTTCGCCATTTTCTTTCGGTACTGGGTAATTTGGCTTGATATTTTAACACACCAAGCAGAAAAGTTTTCTTTTAACCTGCATTCTTTTTTTTTATTTCTCGTGTTTAGCTCCATAATTTGGCTCGGATTCGGAGCACATAACGCCAACAATGTTTTTTCTTACATTTGCCAAAGTGACCAGAACGCTCCAGCACTAACAAAAGAAATGATGAATACCACCGATAGGTGGGGAACGACGTGAAGCGAAGCTTCAATAATGTCAAAGCGAAGCTTCAAGTATTTCTCTTTAAGTTTTTCGCTTCAAATATTTCTCAAGTATTTCTCGTGGCCTAGCTCTCGGAAGGCCACGAGACGTTTTCCTGGTTGTCGCTGATGGTGCTCATCAAGTTGATAATCTCCCATGGCGTCATATGCGCGGCCAGCACGCCGTTTAAACGCCAGCTCTAAGCACTGCCTGCAATTTCGCTTCGGCCGGCGACCGAAGCGCGGGCGGTGGCGTTTCCGTCGGCGCCGCGAAACCGCACCAGACGCTTGATTGACCTTGGTTGGCATTGAAGGTCAGACTGACGCTACCAGGCGTTTCCTTGGTTTGTACCTGAGTAATAAGCTTCGCCTAAAACAAAAACCGACCATGCCGCAGTGTCGTAGCACGAACGCGAATGCGCTTTGAGTGGGCATGACCGACGCAACTTTGGGCTGAAGATACACTGGGTGCGCGAGATTACAGCGTCCCATCACGATTACGAAGCGTACAGGAGCTAGCCCTGCCTCTAATCCCTTGAGAAAGGAGCGTCCAATACGGTTTTGGTGATTTCACATACTGGTCACAAGCAAATGAAACGTGTTTCTGCCCAATCATGTAGACCGGTGCATGAGGAGATCTATGACGTTGCACGTATTGCAATACGCACGCACATAAGTAAGTACAAACAACCCACAGTCTATTTTGTTTCGCATGTCTGGATTGTGTTGGCCACCATTTACGACGAAGCTTGTACAGTAGGGAATCCGTCCGTCCGACGTGCGAGCGCTGCTCCAGTTGCTAAAACCTGAAGTGTGTCACAAGTAGATATTCTTTGCCGAATGCAGGTTGATATAGTGACAAATATGTGCTAAGGACAGCAGTAATTGCATGGGTATAAGCTCTTCGAGAACGCCCCGGGGAAAAGAACGATTCCTCGCGACTGTATAACGGGCATGTTGCTGGGGAAGAGGAATTCCAACGCTATGTTTGTGGCGGAAAAAGAATATCCTTGTCGGAGGTTGGGCTTCCGAATGCAGGGGTTGGTTGTGCCGTTAAGAACTCAATAGATGACTGTAAAAACAGTTGTATGAAGAGTAGTGTTTTTCATTTACCACCATAAAGAATGCACCGGCTGAAGTTTGCAGCACTTTTGGCGGTGGGAGGCAGGAATTCGTATGTTTTGGCAACGCATTGTGGAATGCGATGAAACCTATTTTCACCACTTTGAGCCCACTCGCAAAACAGCATGCATGCAACGAAGATATCCCGAAACGCCAAAGCCAAAAAAAAAAAGAAATTCAGGTCAAAGACTTCCTCTGGTGGAGGAATAATTACCTCATATTTTGACCCTGAAACGATTTGTTGGCTGGCTTTTAAGAACTTATCATGAACATCAATACAAACAGATTGAAGGATACGTTGAATAGACTACATACAACTACTAAAAAGTTGGGGACACAGCGTGCTTTCTTCCGGTGTTATTCTGCTGCACGACGGTTCTCGTCCGCATGTTCGCTCTATTGTTCAGGCTACGTTAGCAGCGAAAGCGCAGGAGTTTCTGCAATACCCAGCTCTCAGTCAATACAGTGGAACCCAGTTCATACGTTTTTGACCGGACCGGGAAAGCAAAACGTAACAATCAGGAAAACGCAGCAGTAAGGAAATTTCCGAAAATCAACGAAAAAAGTGTAGCTTTTACTTGCCACCATGTATTTTTGCAACTTTGGCTTTCGAACCTCAAAAAACTCCACAATGTAGGATTGCCGCTTTTTGCGATCGATGGAAAGCACCACGCGTGGCAATGCAAGGTCCCTAGCGATGCGCGCTGGCTGCTGGCTCTCTACTGCGTTTATTACGTCAAGCTTTTCCTGAAGGGGAAAGCGCCTCCCGTTTTCGCGACGCCATCAAGGCACGACAAAGTTCGCGGTTGCAAGTTCAACGATGTTCTCAAAGCTTGAAGCGCACGTTGACGACGAGAGCGCGTGCTATTCTTACGGTGGTCGCACATCCGGCATTTCGAAGTGAAACGTCCGTTGTAGGCGCAGTGATGATGGTGATAGCATAGAGTAACATATGGCCATCTGGGGGTGACGAATCGTATCCGAGTGCGGCTTCGTGCAGTCTGTCCCGTAGCCAAGCCTTGCCAAGGCTCGTAAAACGTCAGAATGGCGGTCAGCGGATGTTGCCCGGGCGGGTTCAGAGTATCAGATTGCGACGAATGATCCGGGGACGTACTCTGAGCCTCGACTTAAAAGTGAGGATCTTAATACATGGGGTTCCATGTGAGCTGCGCCGGGACTAGACAAAAACAACGTACCAGCCGGGAAAACGCAGCACTGAGGAACGTAAAATCTGGGTTCTACTGTATATGTCGCGAAGTCTTTCGTTTGGCTGAATCCTTCAAGGAAGCTTTACAAAACAACGCTTGTACTCTAATGTAAACGCAATCAATACTGTGACAAAGCGCTTCAAGAAGCAATCACTCCTTTTTTTTCGCGGTTGGTACCCACCGGAATCCCAAGCAGTGCCAGAACGCGTTCAGCGACCTCCTTTGAACACCCTGGGTTTTATTGCTTCCTTATACATGGCTCTATTTATTCCTTTTGCGTCTGGAGATAAATTTCTGCACGCAAACGGGTTTCTTTCCATCCTGCCTTATAATTTACGTTGATAAGGCAACAAGGGTCAGAAGTTCCTATTTTATTCTTGGTGCCTTGTTTACTAATGAACAATGCGGTGCCATTTCCTCACCCTCTTCTCGCCCTCCGTGCAATACTGCTGCTCACTCTAGTACGCAGCAGCTTCTATTTAAAAAGATCCTTCTTAGGCTTTATTTCAATCGTAGTTTTCAACGTAGCTTTCCTCGGAAACGTCCTTAGAGCATAAGCGTTCAAGCAATACCACCTAATAGGGTTTTATGTGCCCACTGCGCACCGTCCCGTTTAACCGTGTGGCGTCAGCGCACAGTATCACAGCAGTCCCATATTTTAAGTGCAGAGAAGTTTAGGGGCTCGCCTTGTCGTAGCAGCTCGCTCACTGGACCCAAGTAGAACCCCACGGCGTTCCGTCGGAGCGGCTGTCGTCGCGCAGAGGCTTCGAAGTCCAAGCCGTTTTTATAGTCATAAGCGTTCGAAACTCGTGAACCGCTGGCGCTTGTCATACATCTTCCCGTTGTTCAGCACAAAGAAAACTGCCGGTGCATTTGAGGCAAAATAAACGTAATTAACCGCCAACGCCCGCGTTCATTGAGTTAGGAATGCTCGGTGGGTTGGTTTTTACGATAGTAAGCGAAAAAAAGTGGTAGTGCAACGCCGTCACGTGCGGGAGGAAAAGCAAGCGCGAAAAGAACAGAACTCCAGCTGGCATAGTTTCAGGCAGGGGGCGCGCGAGCACTACGAAGGCGGGAAGTTTGAAATGCGTTGGACAAGACTCCGTTGAATTAATCAGGACAGGAATGAGACAGGGCGGCGAAGAGTGTGATGTGTGTAAGAGGACGCGGATAATGGCGCCACGGCCCATTATGGCGAATCACTGCTCTGCACTTCCGACAGCTTTCACATTGCGAGGAATGGGTTTAATGTTTTTTTATACATACAAGTAAAGCCGCACTTACCTCCAAAGGGATCTCCCAGGGCTTGACAAAGCGGGTACAGAAGCTCGAAGAGTAGCAGTAAAAACTTTATTTTGCCCAAAAGTTGTGGTGATTGTCCCACTGAGTTATTCACTCACCGGGGCTCCCGACGTTTTGGGAGCTCGGTGTCCCCCGCCAACTGGGCAAGTGCCTTTAGCACGAGGGAAGTTGGGCTAGAGATGGCAGCCTCCCACTCTGTGAAGGATGATAGGTTATGAAGGATGGGATGAGTTCTTCTTGGCGGTACCGCTATGTCTGGGCATGACCAAATGATGTGGTGAAGCGAGGCTCGTTCTACGGAACAGAAGGGGCAATCGTCTTTATACTCCGCGGAATATATGATGGACATAAGGTGTAGAGTGGGGAATGATAGCGTTTGAAGCTGCCCGAGAAGAACTGCATGCCTGCGACTGAGCAATGGATGCGGTGGCGGAAAACAGGCACAATCCTGGCGAAAATGGTCGAGGATATCGACCATTATGGTGTGGAGACTGTATGGAGACGTTCTTTATAAAACCAAAAGGTTTCGGGCTATCTTCAGGGGTCCTTTAAGGCTCTCGGCGAAATGCCCTCCGTCTAAAGACGGCGATGGTGAAAACGCCAAGCTTTCCTGCGTGCGGAAATCAAATGGCGGAGTGCCAAAGTCAAAGCCGCTGAAATGACAGTCCAAGCGTCAATGATCAAACTCCAAAGCCAAAGTTCACTTCAACTTAGCAAACGTCCAAAGCCAAAGTCCACTTCAACTCGGCCAAGGTCCGAAACCAACGCCTGCGCAACGAACCCAAAGGAAATGCTGATTGCGCAATCGCAGAAACGTCGGCTTCTTAACGCGAGGTACCCAGGTTCGATTCCTACCACGGGAAGCGTTTTTTTTTGTTTCGATCATCATCATCATCATCATCATCATCACCACGTGTCCACCCATTGTGTAAAATTGGTTTTCCGGGAGTGAGTTTTTGTTACGACCGCGCCATCAGAGAGACCCAGATAGTTTCGCTTTAATAAAGAGGTTGCTCAGTTCAATACGATCAATTGTGACACAATCATGCAATCAATCCCTTCATAACATTGCTATTTCCATACTGTAGAACAAAATCGCTTACTGGAATAAATCAAAGTTGGATAAATTATGTGTAATGTCAATTATTTGTTTATTCAACCCTTCCCTTATTAAGGAAGCTTTGATACAATAGATGTTGAATATTTAAGTCGCAGGGATTAATTACCGTTGCCATTGTTATCGCTGTGATGTTCCAAGCCGTCGTTTTGTTTGTTGCGATTGTGCTCTTGCTAACACGTTTCTAGCTAGTATGACTTGTATTATATCTATGAAGCGTAGCATAGGTGCTTTGTTACTACATTTATTTGCATTTTGTAGCTTCTCGAACTCTATAAGGACTGTGTGTGGACTCGGGTTGTGCACTTGAACTACTTCACCTGTGTTATCAAGACGCTTGGCTTCTACATGATTGTTTTAGTTTTTCGTCCAAATCAAAGGACAAGCCACCGCTCTAACAAGCGGTAGTGTCTCGTTACGTACACCTAAGTAAAAAGTCATCTCAATCAAACAGTGATATCAAATATCAATCACAAGCAGCTCCTGCAAATGCTGCAACTGGCGCACTTCTACGAGGACGTCATCCAACTTCTTTTGTTATCTCTGAGAAAATACATCCCCTTTTTTAAAATGATTACGAAAAAAAATTTTTAAGTACACGTCGCAGCCTTCGAAATAATTTTCACAGACATACTTGACACGGGCTTAGACGTACGAGGCAGACGTCTAACGCCTTTCGTGGCGAAAAAGTTTGCCCTTCGTTCAGTGCCGTTCATAACAGCCCTGTCTTGCTCTGCTGAACGCAAGCATTTCGCTCGATGCCGCTTCTATGCCGAAGGGCCCTGTCACCACTGGCGTTATGTCTCATCAGTCTTGTCCCTCGATGTCTGGAAGCCTTCTCGCCGGCTAATCTCTTTTGACGTTCGGATGCTCCAAATGTGAGCCATCGTTCAGGCTGCATCGAAAACCGCTTTTAGTTGTGGCACAAGAAGGCTGAGTTATGTCTCTCTCTCCGGATATGGGTGTAATTTCATGTACAAACACTTTTCTTGTGTCTCGGACTACTTTAATTAAAGTGCCTCTCACGCTCTTTTCTGTTCACGTGCTAGTTTAGAGCTTAGCAAACTTAACAAACGACGTAAACTACGGACTACTTTAATTAAAGTGCCTCTCACGCTTTTTTCTGTTCACGTTCTAGTTTAGAGCTTAACAAACTACATAAACTGTATTCACTGCTGAAGTGTTACGCTCTGACCGAGAACTGAAGTTTTGAGTATCCCAAAATTGAAGATATGGTACATTGAATTCGCGTCGCATTTTTCTTCATTAAATTTTTACTTTTCAGATTAATTAAACCCTTTCAGACGGAATTTTCCGTTGGTCGAAGGATTCCGCTGTTGGTCATTTTGTTTCACGGGGCTAATTTTCACGAAAAGCAAATCCTATTTTTCAGGAACGAACGGTATTTTGCTGTTTTTAGTGAGAACAAAAGTTCTGATTTAAGGGGCCTTGTCCACTCAATACAAAAGATATTACCGTTCTTTACGAAGCCATTCTTTAGAGATGCGCCGCTCTAAAAGCTCTAAAATAGTGCAGCAGGGTTTGTAGTTGGGCGAGTTGGTACATCATTCCTCCCTTTGTCCCGTATTTCGCGCTCTTTCTGTTAAATGCCTCTAAAGTGGTGTTTGACCATAGGCTCCGCGTGTCCCACTCGGAGTTTTAACAGCGGGTCTATTGACGCTTTCTAGTGACCGTGTGGATCGTTTAAAGGAAATTTTGCTCGGCGAAGTGGGAACGGGGAAAAATGCTAGGCCAAGAAGTGTCAGGGGGGGAAAGGATCCCACGAGCAAGTGTTGGAAGTGCGGAAAAAATTGTGGGTAGGGAGGTCCCGGCAATCGAACCCAAGATTTTTACACCGTGAAAACCGGGAACCTAACCACTGGGCCACCCGAACGGCCCGAGGTGTATGGGATTAGCTGCGGCAGGGAACAATAACATGTGCATGCAATTGTAAAGAAAAACAATGGCTGCGGCTTAGCTCAGATAACCCTGGATATGCAAAAAGAAAGCTTGGCTTGGCCTGCTGAAGCCTTGGTTTCACTTGGTTAACATTTAGCTGTAATTATTTACTATTCGTCCAAAGTCTGCCTTTGTCCACGGTAATGGTACCACTTCATCCGTTTTTCGAGCCGAACGGCTCGCTCTTTCTCAGTCTTTTTATTTTATTTTATTTATTGATACTGCAATCCCACATTGGAATTTGGCAGGAGGGTACAAATGATGAGGAGATCACAAAAAAAGGCAAACAACAAATACATAGGTACATAAGAAAGAATAAATGACATAATTTCAGCACTAAGTTAAAGATGATGTAAACAAGGAAAGTGAAGGCTGTTGTACTTGGGTGCTAGTAATCTGGTTCCATTCAGTAATGGTCCGCGGAAAGAAGGAATATTTGAAGGTATTGTTGCGTGTACGAAAAGGAGTAATTGTCATTTGATGCCTTTGCCGTGTGCCATACCCGGAGGAGAATGTTATTATGTTGGAGATGTCTAATTTATAGTGGCTTTTGACTATTTGATAGAGAAATTTTAGCCTGGCTAAACGGTTTCTTTCAGCTATTTGTGGTAAGTTGGCTCTGGATAACAAGGTTGAAACAGAAGTACGCCCGTAGCTGTTATAAATAAATCGGACACCCTTTATAAATAAATCGAACTAGCGTCTTCAACGCTAGTTCGCGCGTTTGGCATTCCGAAGCCTCTCGAGCGAAGCAGCTCGCAGGCGATATCCGAGGGGGTTCAGAAGCCGCTTCTACACGATGGCTCAAAGCCTCCAGCCAGGGCGCAACGCTCAGAGAAGAGAAGACGGCCATGCTCCGCTCTCATTCATGGCCAAGCTCGCATGCACGCGGTGAGTCACGTGGTCAGGCGGTGATCCAGCTGCGGAGAGCGCATGCGCCAAGCCAACATCGGTGGCGGCGGCGGCGGCGACAGCGGCTAGCGAACCGGGTTGTTTGCGGAGTTCGGCCGGGCGAGTCACGTGATGCGTTTTGAAAGGTACGGCGCAGCCTCGGTCAAATGAAGGTCAAATCCTCCGCGACGGCGAAACCGCTCGACGAGATTATGAAGCTTTGCTTTAAAAACGCTTCCCGCGGTCGGAATCGAACCTGGGTCCGTGCGTTATGCAACCGGCGTCCATCCTGTTGCGCTATCATAGTCTTTTTTATTACCTACTTTGACAATGCAAACCCCCAAACAAAATACTACATTGATAAAACTGCTATCCGACACTTGGGTAGAAGAAAACCGACTAAAATTGTTCATGCTTCTTAATGTCCCATTACAGGCAACCATTCTGGAGACCCTGGCTGAGTCCTTCATACTTCAATAATCAGCCTGATGGACTGAGAACAATACTCCTTAGAGCGTTTTACATCAACATCACGATAGCGTATGGCAATACGAAACTTCCAAATGCCATTCAGGGACCAGAAGCATGACGAGGTCGTACGGTACATTGTCATCACCCTCGATTGGTAACAACCAGATCCCGCGTGCGTCTAGAGGGAGGAGATCTCCTTTCAGTGCGCTGAAGCACGTACCTGAAAAACACCCCATCCCAACACTCTAAAAACACATCTTCGATTGCCCCGGTTTCTGGAACAGGAAACGGCTGACTCCTTTTGAAGAGTACAAACCCCTTATCTTTCTGCCACGTTTTTCCGGGTAGCACCCAGGGCGAACTCTGAAGAAGAGTCTTCACTTATGGCGGTACCGCCATTCTTTGGACATGCTTAAGCACACCCTGGACTGCTCCTGCCCGGTACATTGATCTGTACAACGGCACATGTAATGAAATTATCCGCAAGGTCGCGGTACAGACTTTTGAGCGTCACACTGGACAAGTATGCGAGCGTGAAGCGGGGCCCGTAACAAACTGGACTGCCAGATCCACTTCACGGAAATATCCTCTGGGTGCCCAAATGAAAAACACGCAAGTGAACCAACAAATCCGGAAGTGCCATACCTAACACACACACATTGTGCGTGTTAGGTAGGGACACATATTGCGCACACACACATCTGATGCGCACATGTGACACCACAGGGAGCAGAAAAGAATCATGTACGACACGCAGAAACAAAAAAACGACTGACGACTTTTTGCAAAAGCAAAGGCGAGAGTGAAAGGACTCCGAGGCACACACGTCCGAAACAGGTTCGTGCGGCTCCTTGTTACCACGTTGATTCCCAAATAAAAACTGTAAAAAATACGTTGCAGAGCCTGTATTTTCTTCCGAGAGCAGTGCAATACCTTCAAATATACCATAGTTTACTCTTAAAAAAGCACATTGCACACTGAAGCTCTTGCAAACATAAAAGGCTCGTATCTTCAATTTTTTCGGCCTTTGCCCTCGCAGTTCGCCAGCCTGCCTGGCGCCATAAGGATCACTGTCAGCATTATTTCCTAAATGCGCTCCCAAGTACTGCACAGGCGTCGTCTGGAGCTGACACACTCCAACCAATCCGGAACCTTGTCCCAGTGGCCATGCCAAAACACAAATATGTATGCCATTCAGCGCCACTAGCATTATATTTGAAAAATAACTTGAGGGTGTTTAAATTGTCACTCTTATCTATTCCGATGAACGCCAAAAAGAGATACGTTTGTAAAACTCGCACTTTGCATGACTGTAGGCGAAGCCATTGACGCTTTCATTCCGAACCATACTCACACACACAGCTTCAATATATACACACAAAAGCAGAGGAGACAACGGGAATCCTTGAAGCACGCCTCCTTGAACTTAAATGCATGTACAACGCGTCCATATTCACCGCCTAGTTTTTGGCATACCCCACTATGGCCATGCGTACACCCTTGAGAATAAAAGCCCCTACGTACGTTTACGTGCTGTAACATTCTAACAAAAGTACGTATGACACCTGCTCAAAACGCTTTCTCCAAATCTATATGGAGCACTGCTACGACACCTTGCATAGTATCACAACAGTCGAGAAGACTTCGGGTGGTGTGAGTGTTTTTTTTATTTTTGATATACTCATACTGCTGGCCAGTGAGGCCGATACAGGGTGGGATTACAATATCCCTGTATTAACATATAAGCATAAAGGCACTTACATAATCGTGCACGCCTAAATTTTCGCACAATTTGTGCACGCACACAAATAAAGCCAAATAATGCAATAAAATACAGGCAAAAGATAAAATATAATGACAAACTATTTTATATATATATATATAATATAAATAATAGATTATTTATATTATATATATATATATATATATAATATATATATATATATATATATATAAGACAGAAACAAGGATTGGCAGTCAAGAAAACCTCGGAAAGAAAACTGCCAATCCTTATTGCTGTCTTATTTCAACGAGTCCCTCATTTCCTATTCTGATTCGCTATATATATATACATGTACGCAAACATGCATTCAGTACTAAAAGATAGCAGGTGACATCTAAGTTTAGATCTTAAGATGTATGACGCGATAGCGTTACTTCGGCGTGGAAAGGGCATTGTGGATTGCAGTTCGTGCATTACCGGTTTGTGCTCCGGAAGAAATGCAGTTCAGCGGACGAGAGCTAGAGCAGGAGAAACGATTTTTAATCACTTCGGCACAGGGAAGGCAGAGGTCATTTATTTTTTCGTCGCTCAAGTGTCGGCGTTAAAGGTGGCAGCGGCGGTGTGTTTGTCAATTTGAGCAAGAAGGGAACATTGTTAGCATTTCAATGTGTTCATTATCTAGCGTCGTAGACTCGATGAACGCATTTGTTTTTGTTATATTAAACAGACACTAGCGAGACATTTATTGAGAAAGATTTAAGAGAAGTTAGGGAAAAAGGGAGTAAAAGCAAGGTAGCATTAACGCACCCAGAATTTTTGTCTGGTGAAGTGGAGTGGGATTCAAATTTCGACAACAAATACAATATATATATATTATATAAATAAATGATATAACTAAATAAATATAACTGTCTATAAATAATATAAATGGACATTAAATCAATTCTAAAGGATGAAAAGATAAAGATTATATCAGAGTAGTCGTCGAATTTTTCTTTTTTCACACCAAAAAATTAAACGCGAAAGCCGCCGCCATAACAGGATAAAATTCGCCTGCAGGACAAATACAATAATGGACACTCCTGTTCATAACAAAAAACAAAAATACACAAGAAGCCTTTTTGCCATTGCCCGAAGCCTCCGACCGAGTTTATTAGTAGAATGGAAGGAAGCGATGATGGCAGATGAAGGTGGGAAAGAAATACCTCTAAAGCAGTCCTAAATTCCTTGTTTCTGGTGACGTCAAGCAAAGCGTAAAGCACGTGCAGGCTTCCTTCGTGATCCTTATTTTTGCAAGAATGCCGAATGAAATGGATGACTTTATTATAGGAGGAGGCCAATAGGCCCTGTGGGGGAACATGGGAAAAGGGGTAGGGGAACATGGTTCATATAAAGTCTTCACTGCACTGTAAGGGTTCACTTAGCACGGTATGCAACAGTTGAAGTGGTGGCCGAGGACACTCTAATACGACCATGATCAGGGTGTGCTAGGAGCCGTTCAGGAGCCACAAAGGGTGTGTTTGGGGGGACATCTAGAGAGTGGGTGAACGATCCGCCATCATACTACTTTATAGAGGCCTGTTTTGAGACCGAATTCTGTAACTTTTTCGGCAAAAGTTTGGGGTTGTTTTCTGACGTGTTGGACATGTTCGTCAGAAGTCGTCGCGCGTACTTGCTGTTGTAAGGAACTGGTCGCGGTCAGTTGAAGTAAGCTGAACAACCCCAGATGAGGTTGGAAAGGTCGGTGCATTGTTGCTGCTGCCACAGTAGGGGCATCGAGGACTAGCAAGGTGCCTATGCGTCGTCCATTGTGGAGATGACTTCCGGAGTGTAGGCCGAGTCAGCGTAGACTTTATTAGCAAAAATTTATTCCTGTTTTTGGCAGGGACTGCAGAGGAAGCAAGAAAACCACGTGGTGAGGGCTCCGGCAAGCCGTTGCCGCTGAGGGTTCTTATTCTACAGTATTTTTACTGCCAGTCCAAGAAAAAGAAAGACTTCGCATTACAGTTTACTATTGTTCGCTGTTATACCACGTGCAACAGAAAAAGCCGCTCACCTCTCTACCAACTGTAAAACATGATTTTTCACGGCGAAGCCAGTTTTTGAGGAACAAAGATAGAGCCGAAACATGGAATATACGTCCAAATGCGAAAGTTCATGCAAATGTGTTCTACCTGCAAGTGAAATAAATCTGTTAGTATAAGTTGGCACAATTTTCGCGGGGTAGACGAATTAACCCACATTTCTGCAAGCATATTCAGCACATCATTGTTATCCGTGGTCACTGGTCTTCCTAGCTGCACACGAAACGTTACCTCCACGCTAGGATGTTATAAACTTTGGCGATATATAGAGAGGAAAACCGAGCCTTCTTTTTATTTAACGGGAAAATAAGGGTTATTTGAGCTCATACACAGCTTAGTATTAAAAAAACGGATGTTTTAGCTTTCAAATAAAATAATGCAAATTCGATCTTATCTTGTTAGATTTGCTTTGAAGTCAAAAGGCAAGCCTGACAATACCTATAGGAAATCTTAGCGTCCTTTTTGAAGTGGACGAACGATTCAAATCTCCTTACTTCACTTGCACACAAAAGTTCAGAAAGTGATATAATGTGGCCCTACAAAAAGCGTAATTGCTGTTTAACGTGGGCTATGAGGCGCGCAGTAGGGGTGGGGGTACGGAATAATTTAAACCCCCCAGGGATTCTTGCGCATTAAGAACTTTTCTACCCATGGACACTTTTTCGGTGACTAGGAAATTTTCCCGTTATTTTTCTTAAAGTACTTCAACTTATACGCAAGTTGATCCGCACACTCTTAAAAGCACACAGTCAAATTCACATAGTCACATAGTCAAAAGTCACGTAGTCACATAGTCAAAAGCACATAGTCAAAGAAGATTTAAGCTCGTGCTCCTGTTTTCTTCTTTTGCTTTTTAGTACCAGTAAAACAACATTCTTTTTCGAGTTTAAATTGGAATGTCCAACAATATAAGCTTCCGAGACTACAAACTTCGCGCGGTCAACTTCGGTTTTCGGTTAGGTGGAAGAGGGGGGGGTGGGGGGGGTTGGGTCGACGCACTTCTGCGGGAGGGGGAGTGGGGTTACAACCCCCAAAACCCCTCCCGTAGACGGGCCACTGGAAGGTACACTCCAAGGGTGGAACCCAAACTCCAGGGCCCCAGCATCAGCTCACGCTGATCTTGAGGTGACAAGCTGGGCGGACCGCCCCGTATGCATCGATGTAAGTGTAATACGCAATGGTTGAGCTGTTTACACCTTAGCATCTCCTTCAATTTGATCAGGTTCCGTAAAGATAGGGGGTGCTTTCCCGTATTTAGCACAGTTTAGGGTCAATGTTACATGTTGCCTACTTTACATCGCTCATCCAGACTTGTGGATATATAGATATTGCAATCGAGGTTTCGCTGAACGCCCGTCTGATCAGGAATGACATTAAAATACATAAAAAATAAGACGCCGACCACAAAAGAAAATAAAACAATGACGTTTCGGCACACCGAACTGATAGTGGGAAGAAGGCTCCCGTTAGGGGTGCCGAAACGTCATTGGTTTATTTTCTCTTGTGGTCGGAGTCTTATTTATTATGTATTTCAATGTAGATATTGCGGAAGCGCTGCCGCAGTCGCCACGTCGGCGTTTACGCAACTGCCGTAACTCGGCCTACGAGCTTCATAAAGCGGTTGCAAGCTGAGTAGAAATGTGGGTGCTGAAATGTATGGTGTGAACGTGGCCCAAATAATAGTTGCGCGTAATGGGAGATTTCAAAATGCTACAGGCTGGTTTTGCTACATTTTTTCCCAGTGCGACAGCGTCAGGAGACCATAATTTTAACAGCGGAGGTGCTTAAGCTTGAGCTTGGTCCGCAGGCGTTAGCAAAAAAAAAACAAAGAAAAAAATTGACTCCAATCCAGGCTGTGAAGGTGGTTGGAAAGCAAAGCTGTAAACGGCACCCACAACAATTGCCCTTGCGACGACACTTGAATTCACACACGTGGCTCTCAAAAGAGTGAAACCTGAGATTCTGCTTGCCGTTACCTGGAATTCGTGGAGCGGCGTCCCGAACGCAGCTGCGTCGGGCACGGCCGGGCTAAAGCAGCGGACGCCGCCGCTGTAGCCCGGCCGTCCGTCAGCAGAAAGAAAACGGCGAGGAGCGTCATTCGAAGGGTGAGACAGCGGAACCTACCCATCCCGATGTGCTAGCTAGGGGCTACATCACCGCGCGACACAAGCGCGGACACTGAAACAATTTGGCATGTGAGCTTGGTGATTCCCATTTATACCGATTTAAACTAGTTAGTTTAGTAAGTTTCAGAATAGCGAGAAATCTGAGGGAACTCTTATAATCGCTATTTATCCGAACCAGTTGCTCCTTTCGCATTTTGCAATACCTGTTAAAACACAACCGAATTGGTATTCACCACCTTAGAAAACGGAGTTGCATTCGTGGCAAGCAGTGCCAAAAGGTACTGTTTGTTTAGCGGCCAGATGTCTGTATGTGGTCTCTACATTTTGCTTTCGTGCCCTGCAAATCAATCCTTAACGTATCTTTGCCGAACGACCACTTCCTTCCGTCGTGTCCGGGTTACCCAGGAGGTGCTGTCGAACAATTTAATCAATCCGTGCAAAGGAAGCGCGCAATGGACGCGAAGCTGCGCCTAAACAGGCCCGAAACAACCGTCGCTAAAGGAGACGACAAAGCCGTGTCGCGCCGATGCGCCCGCCGGTGTGAGCGCGCGGGGAACGCTGGGTAAATTCGCCGCACCATCTACACTGTGCTCGTGAGTGAAAAACCGCCCTTCCTCCGCAGCCGCGTTGGGAGTTGCTTGTCCCGCACGCCACGAAAGAACTGTTGGCTGGTGGAGGTAGAAAGCTTTGCTTCAAAATTCCTCCGGCGTGAGGCGCCCGGCACAACCTTCGCCAAGCTGCGTAGGCGGAGCCAAGCCTTGCCTAACTATGACGTCACTGCGCCGTCGTGGCGGGCGTCGCGACATACAGCGCTTCATAACTCAGCGCCGAGCACATCGCCTAGACTGCCGCAAAACATGGGTCGGCCGAGGAGGAGAAGGAGGAGGAACAACTTTATTGAGCATGTAGCGCTTAAGCGCTAGATGGGGTGGTTCCCTCTTCTCGGGTACCATATGCTTCCAGTGCCTCCTGGCCCCTGGTGATCAGTGCTTGCTGGTCTTCCAAGGCGGGACTGGACAGCAAGATCTCCCATCGCTCGATAAGGGCATTATTGGGTAGGGGGAGGAGCGGGGGGAAGTTTTCGAGAAATTGCACTCTCCTATGACATGTCGGAGTGTGCCAGGTTGTTTGCAAAAGTTGCATTCCTTTTTGTGTCTCTCTGGGTACATTTTGTTCTGGAGGTATGGATGCGGGAAGGATCCGGCTTGGATCTGTCTCTAAATGGCTCGGCCGAGGAAGTATGTAACTCCCGAGGAAGAACACCGTCGTGTCACTGCTCGAGAAGATATGCGCCAGGTATGCGATCACACCTCGAGTATCGCGCCGAAGCCGCCGCGCCTAAGCGGTAGCGAAGAGCGGAAGATTCCAAGTACCGCGCTCACCCCTCGGAACTTCGAAAAACCTAACAAACTTTAGCAAAGCCTGCAAAACCTAGCAACACTTAGCGAAACCGGAAAAAGCTACGCCGTCCCCTAGCTCCAGTATTTCTACAGCCTTGCAGCACTAGTAGAAGATGCGCCAATGTTTTTTCTTATGCCTTAGTCGAGAAGCCAAAGTCATTCTCCGTGCCGTTTCACACATTTGACGTCAATTATTTTAGAAAACGGCAGTCAGAATTGTAGCCTGCAATGTCAGCGTAAGCCGAACATATACAGTGGCCGTTCTGGGAACCGGGCGGTTTAAACGCGGAGTCACCGCTGTGCGTAATGGAGCGTTTAAACCTTAATGGTGTTAGGTTGGACCCGTTTCGAAAATGTGACACACGCCTTTCGACAACGTACGCATCACTAAGAGAGAAATAAAGGTCTGGAGAAGACGGATTGCAAATGGCAGCACGCATGGTCCGTCATTTCCCGCTGAAAAACATCGATCTATGAAAACATTTTCAAACATTTAAATAACCGCGCGCAAATTCAAAGGTGCGCACCAGTCATGCATGCAAGCAGACACAATCTTATGCAGAATGATATGCAAAACATTTTACTTTCTTGAAAGCGTGAAACGGGAATATTTTGTGGGATCTTGTTCAAATATTGCCATTTTTTGTGCCTGAAGAATCTTCGGGAAACACGTTGATTCTATATTTGACGGAGTAAAATTGATGGGTTCGAAAGTGAGTTTGGAACCGCCTTATTTCGAGCGACTTATCATTTTCCTGGAAAATAACATTTCGCCTACTTATAGTGATAGGAACCGAGTGACTAAGTGGGGGAGTAGAAACATAAAGAAAACAGCTGTCGGAAATGATACCCCGGTTTGTCATAGCTTGACTAATGGGGTGCTGCGATGCAGGGCACGTATCCTATCATGTTTTGCTTTTTTCCGCATCGGTAGATATATTGCTCTGCCTTTAAATTGTTCTTTCAGGGTCCGAAACTTTCCACTTTTCTCCGCTGATAAAGTCATCCGAAACCTGGAGTGGCACCAGCCGGTATGCTGGGGCCCTGTTTATTAGATGCGGCGCATCTCTTGCTCTGAGGCATGTCCCTCTTGCGTCGGTGTCGGCGGCGTCCGCACGCCACCTGCGCATGCGCGACTCTCCTCTGCTCTTCTCTCCGACAGCTGTGCGCAACACTCTCACTCCGTCTCATTATCATAAACAACAGGTGCGTGCGCGCGCTTCGCTCCGCTCCCGTCGCGCAAGTGCGCGCATGCGCGACTCTCCTCCGCTGTCTCCTCTCATTCAGGTGCTGTGACTATAAAGCGGGTAGAGCGCTGCGGCGGTTCAGTCAGCGCTCGCTCTCGTTCGACTTAGCGTCACTTTACTTGACGACTGCGTGCTTGACTCGATTCTTCCGATGAAGATGTGATGGAAACGACGGTCTCTTCAGCGAGTGGTGTGACACAATCCAATACCAGCGTCACTCCAAACGCTAAAGTAAAATTACGCCCATCATCCCGCGTAGGAGAACACCAGCATGTGATGGAATGCATCATACGCGTTCACAACACGTTTCACCCGATTTAGAGAATCAACCCAATGGAAACGCCAATTGAACCCCCCGATGCGTCGCATCACATCTGGGTTCCCTCGCGGGAAGATGGGCGTAATTTTTTGTCGACATCGTTTTCTTTTCTTCTTCAATTTTCTGAATAGCAAGCCTCAAAATAAGCAGCATTTGACTTTGTGAAGTTTCTCTTTTGAAGCAATTCCTCAAGACGTAGGATGAGGAGGCGTGTGATTCCTTGAAAGATACGATTACGCACCCAAGAAGACTACAGGTTTCCCGGCTCAATTCAATCCAATCGCCATCCAATTTAATCACGCTGCAGCGTTTTTAATCGAATTGCCAGAAAGTTTAACCTGGTCGCCAATCAAATTAATGCCGCTGTCAGAAGGTTGTTCAGGAGTGTTTTGTACGAAAATAGGCGCAGCTTTGGGGACTTTGCTGGGTGTGGTGTGGTGAAACCATAACGTTTTGTAATCCATCGCACACAAAATATCTGATGCGCACAGCTTAATAGACATTTACTAACACGCACAGATCAGAAGAGCGGTCTTGTTTGATCCGTTGGTGCCGCATGCTGATCGTCTGCGAGGTCGTCAGAAGTATCGTCTGCTCGCGTATTGTTACGCCTGAAGACTTGCCAGCGTATTGTTACGCGAGCAGCTTTCATTTCTCACGCGAAGGCGATATTTCTGACGCGAGCAGACGATATTATAGTTCGGAAATAATAGTTACACTGAAGAATAGCATTCATTGATTGAAAATCATAATGCAAGGGCATTTCAGTAATGTGTTTTTATCAAAGAATCTTCTGAACGCATTGTTATGCGAGGAGCAGAGGATACTTCTTACGTGAGTTATCTACAGCGCTTTCCAAGACGATCAGCTCACAGCACGCGGCACCAACGAATCAAAAAGGTCCGCTTTCTTAGTCTCCGCGTGTCAATTAATTTAAGCAGTGTCAAATGTCAATTAAGCAGTGCGCTTAAGATATTTTGCGCATAACGGATCAAGAAACACCACGTTTTCCCCGCACCACGCTTTATTTTGTTGGCGACTAGATTAAATTCGCTGGCGCTCGGATGAAATTTGTTGGCGTATGGATTAAATGGTATGGCGATTGAATTGAATTGAGCTGGAGAACCCAGGTTTTCCCGATCAATTTAACCCAATTGCCATACAGTATAATCCAGGGGCCAAACAATTTATCCAAGCACAATCTCATTTAATCCAGGTGCCAGTGAATTAAATCTAAGTGTCAACCAATTTACTCCTGTCGCCAACCAAATTAATCCAGCTCTCAGAAGCTTGTTTAGGAGGGTTTTGTACGAAATCAGGCGCAGCTATGCGGACTTTATTGCGCGTGGTGTGCAAAAACGTGGTGGTTCTTCATCCATTATGTGCAAACTATCTTATGCGCACAGCTAAACGGACATTTATTAATACGCGCAGACCAAGAGAGCGGTCTTTTTTGATCCGTTGGTGCCGCGTGCTGTGAGCTGATCGTTTTCTAGAGCGCCGTCGATTACTCACGTCAGAAGCATTGTCTGCTCCTCGCGTTACAATGCCTTCTGAAATTTTTTTGATAAAAACACATTACAGAAATGCCATTTGCATTGTGGCTTTCAATAAATGAATGTTTTTCTGCAGTGTTCAGCTGTTACTTCGACTTTACAATATCGTCCGTTCAAGTCAGAAATATCGCATGCTCGAGTCTGCAGTACCGTCAGCTCGTGTAAGAATACGCTGGAAAGTCTTCTGGCGTAACAGCACACGAGCCGACGATACTTCTGACGATCGCGCAGTTGATTACAACACGGCACCAATGGATCAAACAAGACCGCTTTCCTGGTCTGCGCGTGTTAGTAAATGTCCATTAAGCTGTGCGTTTAAGATATTCTGAACATAATGGATCAACAGACACAACGTTTTTACCACACCACACGCAATAAAATCATCAAAGCTGCGCCTCATTCCGCGCAAAACTCTCCTGAACAACCGCCTGACAACTGGATTAATTTGGTTGGCTACCGGAATAAATTGGTTGGCAACTGGCTTAAATTCGCTCGCGCCTGTAGTAAAATAAATGGCGTATGTATTCAATTAGATGGCGCTAGAAATAAATTGGGTGGGCACCTGGCAATAAATTGTGAATGTGGATGGAAATTGGAATTAAACTGAGCGGGAAAAACCCGTAGATATGCTGAATTCCTGCAGCCGCGTTTAGCAGACTGTATTTCTCCAGCTCGTAATTAACTGATCAAGAATTTCACATGAAACTGACCTTACCCCCCACCACTCTGCCTAAGCAATTCTGGGAAGAAAGCCACCCGAACGAAGCTCTACTAGTCCAGAAAATACTAAGACCACAAGCACCGCAAAATGAACAGTGTTATTCCTATACACTGTTTGCCCGTCTCTTATCTACTTCGCCATAGAAGAATTAAGAATACGCTGTTGTAATAATTGTTTCTAAAGAGATACCGGCGCCAGCAGGGCTAGTGCAACACATATTGAAAGAATGTGTTTTTCTTGCGCCTTCTTTTTTTTTCGGGTTAATTTCTTCTCTGTCCTACTATACAAACCACCACAAGCACTCAGCGCGGCAGCAGCATCTGGATCGTAATGGAAGCCTTGCGAGTTTTGTTCCGGCCGGGTGCAGGGACTTTTTCGGATGACCGTTGCAGTAAATAACCAAGGTCGATGCCTGCAGCTTTCTTTTCTCTTTTTATTAGCTAGTGCATGCTAGCGAGGGCGCGACAGCTCAGCCGCCCAGCACCGTGGCTGCACTCTTGGAGCCATTCTTTTCGTGCCACTTGTCAATGGTTAACCGACACACGCCCGCTCCCCTGTCTGGAAAAGTGACGCAACCACGCGGTATTCGGGCCTGGGTGACCTGGCGTTGCCTAGATTCCAGATAAAGATGTGAAGACAAAAAAGAAGAAAAAAGGAATGGCATTGGTGCTATCTGCCCCGGACGGTCGATAATGGCGGCAAGGCTTTTCTGTTCATTCCGGAGGAGACATGTGGCGCGGAATCGTACTCGAAGCAAGATGCAATACGGGGCGAATTTGTACACTTTCGCCCTGGAGTTTCCCAGCAAGAGCTCTGGCGCTCATTGCCCTTAGTCGGCCTTGCGCCATAAAAACCCAACCATCATCATCAAGAGCTTTGGCACTGGGACACGAAAAGAAGACAAAGCGATGGGTTGCCATCCTCTGGTCCGGTGTACCATCCGTTGTTTTTGAAGCGAAAGCTTTCTTAGTGGGACCGATGTTGTCCTGTAAAAAAAATCCCCGCGCCATCTCCACTAACGTGAAATCTGGTGAGGGGCGAAGCATGCCGTGTATAAGTGTATCTTGATGTCTTGGCGTTTTTGCCAACGGAGATGAAAACAGTTGAGGGGTACAGGTATACAGCTTTGCTGGAAAAGCCTCCTGTCTTTGAAGCACGAAGCTCTCAATGTGAGGCGTAAACGAGTGCCCCCGGTGTCTTTTTAGTGCGCGTTACGATCTAGCGCGGGGAGTAAACGAGTTTTCCCGGTGTTTTAGTACCGTGATTACATGAGACGAACGCCGATTGTGATTGAAGACGGTGACAGGAGACGCCAACAGCCCCAGCCTTTAAGGGGCTTCGCAACAGGAAATACCAACAGGAAATCCAGCAAATTCCGTTACGGTTACTTTATTTGTGTTATAAAAAATTATCTAAAAGCGAAACTTGTTAAAAGCCGACGTACCATTCCCGATTTCTACTTTTTCGGACTTTCTTCTTCTTCATATAACGTAAGAGCACGTTCATTCAAACCCTAAGGGGGCATTATCTAAGTTCGAAATAATGAAAGTTCAAACTAATGAAAGGTAACAATAACAACAGTGCACTGTAGTGCGAAACCGTATGCAATGTCAACACTTTGATGCTTGAAAAATCCCGTGACTGCACTCTGCCTTTTGTCCCTAAAGGGGACAGTCGGCCTTCGTCTAACAAACGAATGTAGAGGTATGCCTCCTCTTCGCCTTCTTGAAACTGGAAGAAGAGACTGGCGGCATTTCTTCCAGCCAGTTTCTTAGCGAACGGACGCAATATGCCTTCCGCCCTCGGCCTCCTTGCCGTCATTGGCATGTCCATTGGATCTGCTCTTCTGACACGAGATGTGATGGCCCTTATCTGTCCGCGCACTACACACCTGTACTCGCGGTGCTCATTTCACCTAGTTCGGTAAAGAATGCATCTTTCAATACATCATTCTAATACACACTTCCAAAACGCCCAGCCTTGTGCAATTAGATTGGTGTTGCCGTATTTTGCCTTCTCCGTTCTACGAAGCCAATTGTGAAAGCCCAGGGTGCGTTTCTGTGGCCGTGTGCCAGGTGCAAATGCGCCGCCGTGGTGATGTGTACTCCAAATTATCCGCAGCGGAACGTACTGAGGTTCCAATTAGCTTGCTGTCTTTGTGGCATAGACTCCTATGTAGACTTGGCCGGACCAAGTCGTACAGTTCGAATTACACATAAATTGAAATTATTGAAGTTTGAATTATTTAGCTTTCGCTCTACTCTCCATACTTCATTTCTCCACAACACAGATGCCTCTGCAGTTAAGGAGAGCTTGCTAAGTTAAGTATTCTCCCTGCAGAAGACCGAGGTCGGAGGTCGGTCTTCAAGGTGATTTTTTAAAACTTTTCCTGCGTCTTGAGCCGAACGGAAACAACTACAACAAAAAAAACGAAACTGGCAACTGCACCTTCACCTACCTTTGTAAAAAAAAAGACCACCTAGACTTTCGACTTTGACAGTACGCGTGTGTGCGTACGGGCATATATTAGCACACGTGCGTAATTGCGCATACTCACGCGTGCTTAAGGACGTCCGCATGTACGAACGCAAGAATGGCTCTGTACCTGATGGTGGAGGTATGATCATGCACGTACGAACGTGTATGAGTGACAGTACCATAGCCTCCTTTATTACCTACAGTATACAGAAGGCTATGACCATTCCTCACCTACTCCTCGTCTATTCATGACTATGTATGTGTGGTCACGACTATTCTCCCCGGCGTCTTTCACCCTCCGACTTCATCCATACGCTTAGAAAAGCATAAAGCATGCACTATAATTCTGAGCTACGCAGCAGAGATCAAAGATGTGGGCGGTTGAAAAAAGAAGAAAATCATTAGGCAAAAACTGTTTTTTTTTTCTACCAGAACAATATGGAAAAAAGCAAACACAACTTCTGCGGGAAGAGAATTGGATGTGATGCGACCAATCTCCAGAGAGGGAGACGCTTTCTGAAATCAATGCCTTGACGCAAAATCCCGGAATATTTTGAGAACGAAAGCTCTGCTGGACTTTTGTGATGCAGCATGTGACCAATTATATTCTTCTAAATGTTTAACAGGAAAATTTATCGGACACTTAAGTCTCTTAAGATGATTTGAAGGGAAAGCCAGCGATTTATCGAAGATTTCTTCACTGCTGCATCGTGTTTGCGGGGCCGTCACGTTCACCTGTCCTTCGACACGCACCCGGATAATTTTGTTCCATACAGGCACGGCGAAGGGTAGAGCTGTAGTTACGACCTGGCTGCGGCTCTTGACGACCAGGATTCATACCCATTTCAAACCCAAATAAGTTTACATGAATATTATTCTTCTTATTGTCTTTTTTACAGCAGCCACAATTTGGTTTGCATTCGTACAGTCCGCCAGCAACTACGGTGCTCTTTCGCTTTTAATGAAACATCTAAGGAATTTCGCCTCAAGAAGTTGCCTCGAATTTTTTGTATATCAGTGCGGAATTGTCTTGTCAAAGCAAGCTTTCTAGCTCTACCAGCCAACGGTTCCTTCGTGGCGTGCGGGACATCAAACTCCCAACGCGGCGGAGGCGGCGGCGGGGGGGGAAGGAGGCGGAGGTTTCACTCACGGAGTACACTGTAGATGGCGCGGCGAATTTACCAAGCGTTCCCCGCGCAGAAGTGCCTGCTCGCAGGCAGCGGCGTCGGCGGTACGGCTTTGTCGTATGTTTTAGCGACGGTTGTTTTGGGCCTGTTTTGGCGCAGCTTCGCGTCCACTTGCGCGCTGCCTTCCCACCGGTTAATTAACTTGTTTCGACATCACCTCACGAATAACCCACACCCGACGAATTATGTGGTCGTACGGCAAACATACGTTAAGGATTGGTTTGCAGGGCGGGAAAACAAATGTCTACAAAACAAAATACAGACATCTGGCCACTAGAGAAACGCTATATACCTCTTGCGCACTGCTTGCCACGAGTAGGACTCCGTTTTCTAAATTGGTGAATACCAGCTGGGTTGTAGTTTTAAGACGTATTGGCCGTGAGGCCCGCCACATGGAGACGCCGGCACTGCGATAGTTTTTGACGTCACTTGTAGGTTTACCGTTCCTATCTTGCTGCACAGTTGGCTTGCAGCGCGTGGACACTTCGCTTTAGGAAGCTGCGTTCTAAAAGTGTTTTCTGTGTTAATTTCCGTCGTTTTGAGTTAAGTTCACAGTGTGTCAAGCGAAGTTTGACCTCATGGGTACTTTATAACCGTATCAACTGTGGTACATCTCCGCAAACGACTTGAGCGTGGTGGTGTATGACGTACAGTATACGCGACCGAAGCGTAAGCTGCGGCTCGTTTCCCCGATCAACAATGTAGACTACGAAGATCGCCGAGTAAGTTTATAGATTCCTTTGTTTGCAACAAATGTATAGAGCACGAAATCATGAAGCGTTTACTGCTTGAAGAAAACGCTCCGCATCAGACACCCGCCGCGCCTGACCGCACGCGCCGACCGGAGCCAGCTCGAACCGACGCAGGTCGCGGCAGCAACAGCTTGTCGCAGCTTTTTAAAATCCCACTAGACGTGGAAAACTAATTCCACATTGGTGAAAGTGGATGTTAGTGTGGTGAAAAATTCTGCTAGGTAGTGTCATCAGCTGTGGTGTTCAAGCGATGCTGGAAAAACTCCCACCTCCCCTCGCGGGAACCCCTGTGTAGATGCGACGCATAAGCGGAGCGGCGCAGGGACCCGCGTTTTATAGCGCACATAACGTTGAGGGGACTGCGTAAGCCGGTCCCAGTCGATGACGACGTTGGCGTACTTGTAAAGCGGCGTGGACTCTAGGTGTTTGAGCCAAGCGTGGGATGTGGCTTCGCCGGAGAAACGGCACACCGATTATATGCGCAGCGCGCCCGAAGGAGAGGAAAACCGCGCAAGAGAGAGTTACTGCACTATACTTAGCCCAGCGCGTCTGCCGTGGCTTATGACGCAACACAATCCAACACAATCCACTTAATCAATCCAATCCAATCCAATCCAAATCCAATCCCACAAGCCAAGCCAAGCCAAGCCAAGCCAAGCCAATCCAATCCAATCCAATCGAATCCAATCCAATGCCCCTCGCGAGAGAATGTTCGCTATCGGAGAGGAGAGGGGGGTGAGCCGGGGCGGAGAGCGCAGCTGGTGCGGCGAGGAGAATGGGGGAGGGGTTGGACAACGCCGCCGCCGACGACGACGACAACGTACGACGACGCCGGAGGACAAGGCGAGTGAATCAGATGCTCTGCATCTAATAAGCTGCCGAGATCTGCGCCGACCGGCCGCTCAGGTCGGTCCGGCAACCGCCTGCCCGTTCACGCGTGGCGCGGCGAGCTGCCGAAGGATGGCGATTGCCTGCGCGCAAGCATCGGCTGATGCCGTGGACAGGCAGTGTTGTACACGTTCCTATAAAATAGGAACGAGCTTCCCAATTTTGAAACGAGTTCCCGTTACAAGTTCCTTTATTGCGAAAGGAACGCGTTCCAGTTCCACTTCGAAAATTGGAACGTGTCGTTACATTAAGGTTACAATTAGGTTTTTAAATTAAAATATAAGGTCGGATAATCCTGGAGCAAAATTAAGTGAGAAATTTAAAACTCACATCGAACTACGTATATTATACGAATATTAACTCCGCCGGCAGCAGATTATCGGAATTATCTGGAGATAAAAATAATCGAAAGAAACGATCCTAGGCGAATTTTTTTCAGGGAGCACCGGACAAACTCCATACGGGTCTAGGACATTTCGGTGCAGGATGTTTCGGTGCGGAAATTTGGGTGTACGGACATATCGGTGTACGGGCGTTTCGGTGCACGGACATTGCAGTTGTACAGGACAGTACGGTTGCGCAAACTTTTCGGCAACCAAATTATCCGGTGCTTGCCTGTTTGCGACAGCCGTTATATTTTTAGTTCCGCTTAACGTGGGTTATGGACAGCAATCTGGAGCAGTGAATTTATTTTTTGATTGATGCCATGTTTTATCTTTTCCAGGTATTTTTAGAAATTCTACATTTATATAAATATTTTATACCTCTTCCTGGGAACACCTTTTATGCATCCGATTGAATTCTTTAGCCCACGTTTTTTTTTTATTACGACAGGTTGTTAATTTATATTCGCTCTTTTTTAGCTAACACAATTAACCGGTGTTTACGATGGTCTAACGCCTTTTTTGTATTTTTTTTAATTACACACCCTAAAATTACATAAATTACATGCACACTCTCAATATCCAAAACGTAACAAACATTAGCTAGCCCCCCAGAATGCAGAAAACCTTATGTAGAGTATTACGTAGGCTGGGCTGCCTTGCTAAAATGAATTTGCGAACACTGGTCTAGGATATTGTCGTGGAGGAAGAACGGGCCTTATTGAAAACAGCCGCAGCTTCTCTATCTCCTAAATGCTGATTAAGCGCGTACAAGTTGTGCATACAAATACCACCCATTCTGTTCGGGAAAACCAACCTTCGTTTTATATTTACATGCCTACATTAACCACATTTCGATTCCTTTGTCCTAGCGGACCCCCCCACCCCCCACCCCTGCCTGTACGCTTGAATCTTGACCAGATTTCTTTTTCAGTCATATTTTCGGTTTCCCCTGTAAATCCTACAGGCGTGGCGGAGTTCACGGTCTCCGAAGCATCACCGCAGTGATACAGGAAAAAGCTTTACACACACCATGAATCTCACGAAACCTGTATAATGTGCAACAAAAAGCCACTCAAAAAGCCGCTGAGAACACAATGGCCACTATCGTTTGCTGGCTACGTCCTTCCACGCGTCGCGGTCATACCGATGGCGCCCCCACTCCAGGAATCGCTCTTTCTTCGCCTTCAGTCTCCCCATGGGAATTAACTCTTCAGGTGGCGCGTATCATGGACACCCCAGGCATACATTGCTTCTCCTCCCATTATAAGGAGCAAATTGAATAGGCTAGTGTGACGAGAGCGGCAACAGTCGTCTTCAAGTTTTCGAAGTCCAGTTGACGCAATAGGTGAACCACAAGTGACAACCCCTCTCTCTCTACCAAGGGGGCTGGTAGCCGGCGGTGCTCAGCCTCCCCTCCCCTCAGTAACGCCACCATAAGTGCGATCGTTGGTTTGGTTGGTTTTAAGTAGAACGGACACCGAATGCAACGAAGACGAGATTGATTGAGAATAATAATTAAATCGGAATGCACACGCACTTCATCGACCTCGCTTTTTCTGTTGTTTTTTCGTGGGAAGTTTTGCTGTAGGGGGGTGGGGGGGTAATGAAATGAAAGCAGCAGCGTCTTGCACCGTTGGGCGAAGTGAAAGCAAAGCGCTTTGGTAGCACTTAAAGTAATAGGGTTGTTCACATGAATGTTAAAATAAGAAGAAAGGTTGAACGAATTGCAAATTACCAACGTTAATTTTTACCATCTACTACAGAAATTGAATTGGGTTTTACGTGGCAATGCTCCGCCAGGGTTTAGCGTTCGTTTCCACGCACGGCGGCGCAAGCACAAGTCTCGAACGTAAAATCATAGCAAGTCACTAAATTACAATATTAAAGCTAAATGTCCAAAGAATGCCTGGGACATCCGTGACTCAAAATGTCTGGGCCAAAACGTCGTGCACCGAAATGTCCGTGCACAGAAATGTCCGTACCGAAACGTCCTGCACCGAAATGTCCGACACCGAAATGTCCGACACCGAAATGTCCGACACCAAAATTTTCTGACACCGAAATGTCCGGATCCCGTCTTAGACAATCTTTCCCCGCCAGGGAACAATTCTATCGGCCAGACCCACGGCCCACCCCCAGCGCCCGCTGCGCTTGAATCTTGCCGATTTCTTCCAGCACCTCCAGGCCCCGAGCCCGAGGGCTATGTGGGTCGGCACGGTAGGGCTGGACCGCAAGATCTCCCATCGCTCTTTGGGTGAAGGGTTGGGTGAGGTGAGGGAGGAGTGGTGATGGGGGTGGAATATGTGGGATGGGGGTCTTGAGGGAGTGCACTCTGCAATGACGTGACGCAGAGTGCCTCTTTCTTGTTTGCAGAATGGGCATGTGTCATCATACCGATTTGGAAACATTTTATGTAGCATTGTTGGATGTACTAATGACCCTCCTGTATTTTCGTAGTATGTTGCTCTTGGGTGTTAGTGAACGGTGAGGCTCCGGTAGTGACCATCCTCTGCACATCTGTGTGATTGTGATGTCGTTAGTCGTGACCGGGATCGGTTCCCCTCCGCTGACTCCTCGTGGCCCGGCGTGTATCTCTCGGGCGTGGTGTCAGCGATGGTGTTGCCACCGTGGAGTGAGCCGGGGTCCACGAGCTGACGGTTGTCCCGGTGGCTTTTTTTTACGAGCTAAGTGCCGAGGTGGAGATGGAGCCCCTTGGTAGCTGCTATATGCCTTCTTGTATCCTCACCACACTCGACTCCGGGTTGAACGCCAAGGCTATGGCCACTTCTTCCGCAGTCTGGATTCCCTGGTCCTCGTGAACCGAGACGAAGTCGGTCTCTCGTTGTAACCGCTGCCGCCCGGTCGCGCCCTTCGTGAGGTAAGCGAGTCGAGCAGGCGCGTGAGTTTTCCCCCAAATCTTCGCGCTAGGCGTGTCCTGGTTTCCTGTTACGTCTACTCCCGGGCCATGTTTCTTGAAGAGCTTGACGTAGCGCTCCCGCCATTTTTCTGGTAGTTTACTTGTCGTAATGGGTTCGACATCCTCGAACTTCTGGAGTACCTGTCTTCCGGGCGGTCTGACTAAGCCGTACTCTCTGACTAGAAAGGTGGGCCTCACAAGTTCGTCGACGGTGTTGTGGCCCCCATCTGATACAAGCGCTTTGTTGTGGTATATGGGGAGTCCCAGAGCCTGTTTCTTGCCTTTCGTATTAGTAGTTTAGTGCCTCTCGCTGGTCTCGTACGCAGGTACTGCTCCAAACGTAACCGCGAGATGACGAAGGCCCGTACTAGACGGATGCGTCTCTTCCTTGATCCCACGTTCGGTTTCTACTCGCCGAAGCATACCCAGCACTGCCGGTCGTTGTTCGACCTTAGCGACGCGAAACTATTTCCAGAACGCCGTTCCTTGTAACGCCGTCCGTAAACACTGGTTGACAGGTAGCTTGTCATCGATTCGACAAGCGGCAATCACGCGGATACAAGTTACACATACAAGAACGGGGTGATACAAAAGTTGTATTAGGGACTGCCATTCGCAACTGTAACGATTAACGGCGATGACATATCTGCCGCGAAGCTAAGCCTGAAGTTCGAAGATTCGATACGTGAATCCAATGCCGGCGACGAGCTGTTGGACAAGACCATCTCGTCGCGCGCGCCGCGTGTTGCGTTTGGGTTCCCGCAACTTCTTGGGGGCCCCCAAAACTCGGTTCTCCTATTCTAAAATTGCCCAATTATCTCAAATCATTAATGACGTGTTTTGCCTCGTACGCAGCCTCGCCTTCTGTGAGCAATCGTGAGTTTCTAAATTGATGCTAGAGAAAGACAGGCTCATTGTAAACAGACAAGAGCCCACGTTGCATGTATACATTCCCACGCCGAGGTCGTAATGAAAACTAAATTTAGCCATGTACAAACCCGCTCGAAGGCGTTCAAAACTCACGTTCATTTTTCGCCTAGTTCGCCTCCCTAAGCATCTGAAGTCCTTCTATAAAGCTGCAGCTCTCTCCGTGCATCCAATGTACCCCCTACCTTGTTTCCTTATCTGGTGCGAAATGAAATCCCATCTAGTTCAAAGCTTGCCTGTATGCTATCGTCCTTATTACTCGGTTTGCGTATAACTCCTCTAACTCAAGATTGCTGTAACAACTCTAGATCTCACGGTCATCAGGAATGACTGCCCTCCAGGAGAATCCTGAATAGTCACGTCCGGCATACTGCAGACTGCCATCAGCAAGTTTGGAGCCGTCGCTATCACATATTTTGTCCGATTTGTTGTATTTCCTCGAAATTCACCATCGTGTTCCTTGACATCGTTGAACCCGACAGCAATTACTAGAAGGTTTATAACTTTGATGAATATGGCCGGTTGCCCATTAAAATCAGGCAACAATGTCTGCGCCATCAGACTAGAAAACTGCGTGGCGTTAACGCGCTAAACCCATTACCCCAATTTAGAACTGCGAAAAACAAAGCCGGTGTATTCGGTGTAGTCATTAGTCGTACTTGGTTGCCCGGTACGATCCCGGTACCTTTACGATCTGCTTTGACTGCTAGGCTTCAGCACATGGGGGCACCTATTCCTTCCTAGTTTGCCACCCCAAAAAACATTGCTCCCTTTGTCGCTTCAGGCAAGGCGTTCGCCATTTTCTGAAAGATGACGAATGCCTCTCTAGCTTATGCTTCGTTTGTTGTTCAGTGATGCCACCTCGGCACATGTGTCCGTTTTGTCGGTTGCGCCAAGCTGCTCATTTCTTCCTTAGAAATGACGAGCTTCCCTGGCATTTCCTTATATTTCACTCAATTGCACTGCAGTGTGCGTTCGATATTTAGCGCGGTCTCTAGTTCTCCAATCCACTTAGATTGTGCACATTTACCCGCGTTTATCCTGTCTAGATGTGAAATAACCTACACCCTATTTACTCGAAAATGCGTACCAGCATATTTAGGTATTTACACGCTGACGAATATTCACCCGCATTTTAACTTGTCTACACGTGACATAACTGAGGTGGGACTACACGCTCCCATTTTTTTTTTTATCTTCGCTTTTCGGTTGTCACGTCCTTTGCGTATAGTTGTCGCGCAGATTACTACGGTGCACAAGCTTCCAACGAGTCCTCATCTCGACTCAGAAAGAAAAATCGACCCCAAAGTGTAGGATACGTCGCTCAGCTTCCGCTGTCCTCCGCTGGGCCTGTCGTCTCCACGCTTCTGTTTACGCATTCGGCATCACGACGGCCCCGAGAGACACGTCGTCTCTTATTGGCGTCACTTTTACCGGCGTTACTCTGCGCGCTATCATCCATACGGCACATATTATTTTATGCTTTTTGGTGCATTGACGTTGTTTGTTTGGGTTTTTTTTTTCATTTTTCATTTTCACGTTCCCTCATAATATTCTGGTCCGCTATGTAGGTGTGCTCGGGATGTTAGCTCATTGCTGTCTTCGGACATTTCAGACGGAATGAACCCTCACTCTCGCTACTCTCGCGTAATATTTTGACGCCATGTTTTCCAGGCTCCTCGTGGACATTCCTTGTGATCTCTACCTGCTAGGTAAGTAATGTTGACCGGTAACATCGCAGCACTAACATAAACCTCATCAGTCCCAGGCACACGTTAAGGCACCATAGTAAAGCCGAAAGATCGCTAACAGCAACACGAAAAAAAAACTCGTTATATTATCGCAAAATAGGAATATTTTACACGCTCGCATGCCGCAGTGATAAAACCTACACTCATCTCAACGACTGTTTTATTGCGATCCCGTATCATAACTCTTGTAATTCAGTATTTAATGATGCCGACCCTATTGGTCATCCTAATAATGTTTAATTGTACTCTGTCACACTTCTTGCAAAATTTATCGTCGTCTAAAAGTCCCAATGGTCTGAGAACTCCTCATCGAGCTTTTAACTTCCATCGTCGGTGAAGCCGTGGATGGCTATTATTAAGCTTTCGCACCTCCCGCTTATGCAGTTTCATTCTATTTGTCAAGCTGTACACCTGCCTGGTCACTTCCTCTGCGGCCCTCCCTATCGTAATCACCTGTGGCACTTTATTTAACTGCACGATGCTCTTTGTATGATTTTACCTCCCTCACCATCATCATAAGTCCGTTGAATCCACGGTATGTCGCACTTTAAGTGCAATTTCTCGTTTATAACTTTGTCCCCACTCACTTTTACGCGATACGCAAGCCACTGTTCTTGTGAATACCAGAATAAGGGCCTGTCTTTCCCTGCTTCCCTAATTAAATCTGCAAAGTGTATTACGTACCAAACTATTTTGAAAGTGTGAAACTGTTTGCTCGAACAATGTTATTCGTTGTTTGCTGATGGCATGCACTGTCTAATCACGTCACTGATATCAGTAAAGTCCTAAAGTTCTTCCACCGCCCTTCCTAACGAGAGTTTAAAATCAGTTTCCCAGATTTTTTGCCTGAAACAACTTTACAATATTGTTTACACTTTCTGTGCCTTCAAAATACGCCGTTTTTTTATGTTTGTTGAACAGTGTGCACAACAACAATACTGATTTTATTGTGTTTCAATGGCGAAACGATGTGATGCGGTGAGATTTTCTTTTAGAGCGGTAAACTCAAACGCTACCGATATGTCGTTTATGTCGTTCACTTCTGGTAGGTAGGTCTCCAATGTCAGTAGTTTAGAATCGATGGTGGTGTGTGTGTTGGTGAGCCGCGTAGGCTTCAAGAGCCCGCAGCCCGATGACGCGCCCGTAGTACTTTCCCGCAGAGCAACACTGATGAAAGGCGAAGCCCACTTACAGAGCAAAACCCGGCCACTTCAGATACACGTCAACGCGCTGCTCAGGCGACATCAAAAATGCGGGCCCGGTCAGAATCCTCTTCCGCATGCGCAGCGTCGACGCCACGGCTCTCCATGGGGTCTAACTCATCGCTCCTCCGACTCGTTGAGGGTACATTTGATTGTGTGTGTTTGCTCGACTTAGAAACGTTTCGACCCTTGCTGTGACCGTTGAAGTGAAGACCATAAAAGGTTCGCTTCTTGACGAGCGGAGCCAGTGCGTCTTTGAACTGCACGAGTGAATTTGCGCGGTTCGGTAATGTTCGCGAAAGAGAGATCACACACACACACACAACTACAAAGAAAGAAAGATGCATTTATTCACAGACACCTATTTGTGTTGTCGTTGTACTTGATTGCTAGAGCGGATCTCAGCTTTGAAATTTCGTGTCAGTACTCCTTTAAGCGGGTGCATTAGCCCTTCTCACGCCCGATTCCTGGCCAATCCCCACGTGGATATGTGCCATGTCAGCGGCCAGGCAGCGCGCGCCCATCTCCCCCCGTTGCCAAGGAAGACGAGGAGATTCCTGGCCAATCCCCCACGTGGGTATGTTATGCGGACATCGCCGGTGGACGCAGGTTCAGGGTTCGCTTAAGAAGTGCATTGCACTTAATAACCGCAGTGTCATGTGTGGTGATGCTCTACTTGCCATTGAGAACTCCGCATCACCACCGGAGAATGGAGCCGCTGTTGCGCAATACAAGGGCACGATGCACGAAATGCCTACGCTGCAGCGAGGTGCCGGCTGTTGCCACTGTTGCGACGTTGCCATGCCACCGCTGGCAACCCGTTGTTGCATTCGGGCAGGCGTCCCCGAGCACAGCTCCGTCGCCTCCGTCATGCGTGTGGTAGCGTGGTGAAGGAAATGTGGCTGCCTTGGATATGACAAGAGCCGAAGTCAAACTTAACTGGTTTACTGCACGGCGAGAGATGAGCCCAAGCAAGAAAAGAACAAAGCCCCTTCCGGGTGAGGTTACAGTGCAGGACACGAGCAGGGTGACAGCATTGACTCACTGCTCCAAAAATGAATGCACTTCGGCGCGTGGGGCTTGTATTTATTCCTAAAGCGCTAACGGTCAAACGAGCCTTACTCCTGCTTTCTGCGCACGGCGCGACATGGTACAGACGCACACAACGCTCTTTCAAGAGTTCGTGAGGGGTCGGTAGTAGCGGTGCACGCTGAGTCCGAGAGAGGGCGGACAGGTCTCCGCAACGGCGACTGCGTCCTTCGGAAAAACTCCCACCCTCCCCTCGCGGGAACCCCTGTGTAGATGCGAGGCATAGGGGGTTCCGTTGTTGTTTCCGTTAGGTTGATTCTCCCATCGCGTAAAACGCGCCCGTGAACCCCCTGCCGCGGCTATGACGCAACGTGCCGCGGCTATGACGCAACACAATCCAACACAATCCACTTTAATCTAATCCAAGCCAAATCCAAGCCAATCCAATCAAATTCAATGCCCCTTGCGAGAGTGTTCGCTATCGGAGAGGAGAGCCGCGGCTACGACGCAATGTGCCGCGGCTATGACGCAACACAATCCACACAATCCACTTTAATCCAATCCAATCCAAATCCGATCCAATTCAATCCCATCCAAGCCAATCCAATCCAGGCCAATCCAATCGAATCCAATCCAATGCCCCTCGCGAGAGAGTGTTCGCTATCGGAGAGGAGAGGGGGTGAGCGGCGGAGAGCGCAGCTGGCTCGGCGAGGAGAATGGGGGAGGGGCATGTTGGGGCTTGTTGAGATCCTTTGGCTGTCGCTTCAAGCCTGAGTCAGCGACACAAGCATAAGGCTTGCAGCACAGCGGCGCGCTGATTCGTAACACAGCGAACGCGGATATCGGCACAGGTACGCCCGCACCTTCACCGCGGCAGATTCGTTCAGTACAAAATCCAAATATTGCTTCACAAGAAATTATGAGCGTTCACCCGCACGCCGGCTGAGATACGATGGTGGCGTTGCAGTGAATGCAGTGTTAGCAGGGAGACTAGCGACACCTTTCGACAAGTGTCCGAGCGGCCGAAGGGGAAAGCGCTCGCCCAGAGCTGAGCAATCTGTGGCCGATGCGAAAACACGGTACCTGGCAATCAGCTGGTCTGTGGCGACGACTTCACTCGTGCCTGACGACAGGTAGGCTGTAGGAAGCTGTGCGAAATAGTACTTGACGTCGAGGTAATGCTCTTAAGCTCGCAATGACACAATACTGCTGCTGCCGCTACCCGCACCAACGCTGCGGCCAATAGCGCCACTACGGCGCTCATTTTGCACCCTTTTATCAACGAGCAACTTGTACTGGCTTGAACAACGTGTACGTGGACAACTTGAACAACGTGCACGCGGAGGTTGGGATTGAATCGCAGCACAAGGTTGTCACAGCGATGAACGGAACAGCCACTCTCCTCGCGTAACCAACGTTAACGCGGCACACCCTATACGTTATAAAATCACTCGAACATGCTTGTGCCAAGGAAAACCCTAACTGAGTCGCGGGCAGCGCGGCAGACGAGAATCGCGGACGCTACTGCGCTGAGCACGTCACCAGTCTAGGACGTGTCTTACAACCAATAGACAGTTTAGTTGAGCGTCCGCAGGAGAGTTGCGCGCGCCACGTAGGGGAAGCTCAGCGCCCGCAGCCAAGTTCTCGCGAAGACACCAGTTTAGTTGACCGGCACGCAGAAGTTGGTGCGTGGATAAACCAGTAGCTCGGACATGCGCGCTTTGTGGTCATGCAGCGCCACTGAACGCCAGATTGGCGAACGAAACATGTGGTTGCCGGCCAGCGCCAGACGTAAACGTAGCCAAAAGAAGCCGTAAAACCAGTTGGGGGAAGACGCCGTTCCTTTGTTCCTTTCGTGTCACGGGCGAGAGAGACCGGAAAGAGGAGGGAGGGGCCTCGCGCACGGCCCGCAAGCCCGCAAAACCCGCAACGCAAGAATCCAAACTTGCGGGCGCACGCAGAGGCGCGGCCCGCTTACGTACTGCGCATGCGCCCTCGCGCCTCCGCAAGTGCGTTGCGCGCGCAGAGCTGCTGCGTGCGCTCAACTAAAACGTCTATAATGGCCAAGTATTAGGCGAGTTAAGTTTGGCCTTTGGCTTTTCGTCGTCTGAACGGAGGCAGCTCTCCTACAAACCGCTCACCAACCACGCTACCACGACCAGACTGAACGAGGTAGTACTGCAGGTTTTCCCACTCGATTTAATCTAATCTTCATACAATTTAATCCAGACGCCAGTAGATTTATTCGAATCGCCATCTAATTCAATCCAAGTGTCATGTAATTTAATCGAGGTGCCAGCGAATTTAACCCAAGTGCCAACCAATTTTTTTCTGGTCACCAATCAAATTAATCCAGCTGTCAGGAGGTTGTTCAGTAGTTTTTTGCGCAGAATTAGGCGCAGCTTTGCAGATTTGATGCGCGTGTTGCGGTGAAAACACGGCGTTTTTTTATCCATTATGTGTAAAATATCTTATGCGTACAGCTCAATGGACATTCACTAACACGCGCACACCAGGAGAGAGGTCTTGTTTGATCAATTGGTGCCGTGTGCTGATCGTCTGCGAGATCGTTAGAAGTATCACCCACGCGCGTAAACATACGCCAGCAGACTTGCCAGCGTATTGTTACGCGAGCAAACGATACTTCTACGCGAGCAGAAGATTCCTCTGACGCAAGCAGACAATAACATAATTTGGAAATAATACTTAACACTATATAAATGCATTCATTGATTAAAAATCTGAATGCAAAGGGCATTTAATTACTGTGTTTTTATCAAAGGAACATCTCAAAGCATTTTTACGCGACGGGCAGACGATACGTCTACGTGAGTTACCACGGCTCTTTCGCAGACAATCAGCTCACATCACACGACACCAACGGATCAAAACGGTCCGCTCTCTTGGTCTGCGCGTCTTAGTAGACGTTCATTAAAGAGCACTGACACGAAAATTTATGTTACACTTTTATTGCTTTTATCCATGCTTAATGGTCTGGCGAACCTGAACAGCACTTCAAATACTTCAGCGCGCGA
This sequence comes from Haemaphysalis longicornis, assembly GCA_013339765.2. Classification (NCBI taxonomy): domain Eukaryota; kingdom Metazoa; phylum Arthropoda; class Arachnida; order Ixodida; family Ixodidae; genus Haemaphysalis; species Haemaphysalis longicornis. Next base: position 140,214,091 of record CM023450.1, read on the forward strand.
TAGTTAATTTATTGAAGGCCTGAAAATCGTTTGTTTCAAATTCCCGCGTTTCATCCGGAACTGCGACGTAATATGACAGCCCCCGGTTTGACCTCACCGCTTGTGCGGACGTCCCGGCGCCGCTTGAGAGGGGTTGCGCCCGCTCGCCGCTGTGGGCCGCGAGTGAAGTGACGCACAAAAGTTTTGACGAAGCAGACCGTCACTATTTTTCTTCCTGGAGTGATTACGCTGATGTCCATTTGCTGAATGCCGCTGCGCGGCTGCTTCGTCAGCGCGATAAGGCGATCCAATTGAACATGTTCTTCGCGTCGCAGGCCGCTCATATTTCAGCCAGGGTATTCTGTTGAGTGAAGGAAGCGAACTGTGCAATAAATTAACGCCGAAATTGGGTTTGGGTCAGTGCTCCTTTAAGCTGTGCGCATAAGATATTTTGCACATAATAGATCAAGAAACACCACGCCTTCACCACACCATGCTCGGCAAAGTCCGCAAAGCTGCGCCTATTCACAAAAAACACTCGTTAAGAACCTTCTGACAGCTGGATTAATTTGGTTGGCGGCCGGAATAAATTAATTGGAAGTTGGATTAAATTCGCTGGCACCTGGACTAAATTACACGGCACTTGGATTAAATTAGATGGCGCTTGAACTAAATTCGCTGGCGTCTCGATTAAATTGTACAACATGATTAAATTGAGCGGGAAAACCTGTACTTCACCTTCGTCCTTGCAACACTGTCTTCCAAACAGCATATCATTTCAAAATCGCCCTTCGTGTTTGCCATTGCAGATTTTATATATTCTTTGTAGATCACTAGTTGTCGTTCCGCCACATACGGAATCAGTCAGTTCCACTCACCAATATCACGCGTTGCAGGGCTCGTATCGCAAAAAATCCATTGTCGTCGGCGGCGTCTACCGTGACCACAAAATCGTTGTGAGCAAAAATCACCTTCTGTTAAATTGTAGCACCAACTGAAACCCCCGGAATGGTAAGCTGGTATATGGTTCTCACATCTCGCGGGTGCATTAGAAATAAAGGGGGGTTGTCTCATGACCATTCCGTCATTTTGCGACTCACGAGCATAACACTGGAATGGTAATGCCCTCCGAACGGGGCCCGATAACGCTGTCACGTTCCAGGACCAAAGGTTAAGCTTAGGCGTCCTCCAGTCCTCGAATTCTTTGTTCTCGCTCTCCTAAAGAGCAAGGATTCTACCGTATAAGATAAGATAGAACACATACAAAATATGGCCCTCCGCTTCATTTACTCGAAATACGGTACGATAGCATAACCGCACTCCGCAACCAAGCTTGCCTACCAACATTAAAATGCCGCAGACAGGTGTCATCCTTAAAGTCCCTTTATCTTCTTTATCACGGCGCCCTAAACATAGACAAAGACTCGTATATCCGGCCTCCTTTTTATCATTCGCGTAGAACCAGCCATAGGTGTAATATCAGGTCTTTTGTTCCTCGTAGTAACACTTTCAAATTTTACTATTTTCCACTAACGATAGAAACATGGAATAAATTACCTAGTGAATTGTTGAAGCGCGTTCTGTGGACATATTTGTTGATAAATTTGAAATATTGTATAACTCTCAATATCAATGAAAGTGTGTTAACCTGTGAAATATAAACATGCATCGCCATTATTGGCCCTTGTGTGCTAACACCTTTGAAGAGATTTGTTAAAGTGTCGTATTTTTGCACTGTACGACTCCTGTATGAGCCTTTAAGTAGGCTTACAGATAATAAATAAATAAATAAATAAATAAATAAATAAATAAAAATAAATAAATAAAAATAAATAAATAAATAAATAAAAAATAAAATAAATAATGAATGAATGAATGAATGAAATGAATGAATGAATGAAACTTTTATTGACACAAGGATGGCGACTCGGGCCTATGTGGGGGCGGGTGGGTGAGGCTGGTGTCAGTTCGGGAAAACTTACATTCTCAGATAACGCCAGTAGCTGAAGAGCGAAGTCCCACAAGGAGGCAAACACTGCTTGGCTGTGGCTGCGGGTGGTAGAGCCAGTCCGCCAAACACGTAACGCTGCTGTGTTTGCAAGACGTGCGCTCCGCGTGCAGACCCGGACACGTCCAAAGGAGATGTTCAATGGTCGTGTGGCTCCTAAAGAGCACGTGACGCACGTGGGTGGTGTCATGGCCGGCGGAGGGAGTGAATTGCTTGCGGTCCTAGCGCTAGGGAGAAACGGGTGGCCGCCCCTTTTTTTGGTATGTAAGAACGCCACTTGGAAAAGGATGTCCTCTGAAGCGCGCCCTAGCACGAGCCCTTGTGGATCAGAACCCTGAAGGCCACGTGGCAGTCCTGTAGGTAACGGGTAGTCATTGGTCAGGGATGTGGCTGCGGAGTCGAGCTCTAGCACATCGCTGGTAGGTGGCACGGGCTTCGAAAGGGTCAAGTTGAGGTCGTGATGAGGCAAAACTGGGTGGGAGCGGGTTGGAAGAACATCGCTCGCCAGGGCGCGCGCGGCCTCCTTGGTGGAGTTAACGCAGTGCCCTGGCACCCAGTCTACCCGAATTTGTAGTCCTGCTTGTACAATGTAGCCTTCGGGCAAGCATTCTTTGATGGACGCACAGATAGAATTCTGATAAGGCACCCGGCGCAATGCGCGGAATGCCTCCTGGCTGGCTGTGAAGATAGTTGCATGAGGCTGGTTGGTAGGCCAGTGAGAAGTTTGAAGTTGTCGGACAGCCAGTAATATCGCTTCGAGTTGGAGGTGGGTAGACGATGGCGCGGTTGGATATTCTTGTTGACAGGCGGCTTGAAATGTCGAGTGAATGGCCGCTAATCCGGCAGTATTCGTGGTGGGGTCCCAAGTGGCGTCGGTATAAACAGCGCTATGTGGAAACCGCTCGGTCATTTCAGATGTGCGTCTGTGTTTGGTTGGAGTGGCGAAGCGCAGGACCGGTGACTGGGAGTGGCTTTGGGTTAACGACGATGAAGTCGTCCCATGGTGGAAGCGGCAAAGGGATGGGATGTTGTGGTGCCGCGCATTGTGGCAGTAGCGCGAGTAGCGCACGGCCGGCGAGAGTGGATCCTCGTCGGAAGTCGTGGCCTTCCTGGCGGGTTCGGATGATTTCTGTGAGAGGGGGAGTTGAGCGTGCTTGTAGAGCTCCTCGAGTTTGGCATGTTTGGGGAAGGCCAGTGATGACTCGAAGGCTCTCCCGATGTAGCACCTCCAGCTGCTGCAACTGAGCTTAGTGAAGTCGAAGATACTGCCCCATACGTCACTTTGCTCGTGAGGACAGCCTGGGCAACAGTTTGAGTGTCTCCGTTGTAGCCCCTCCTAACCGGTTTTGCTATGCGTTGATTATGTGAAGCTGTTGGTGCCCTGTTTCTTGATTTGTTCAAGCCACACACTGCAGCCGCCATCCTCAGGAGACAGCGATGCCAAGAACTTTAACCCACTTTTCGGGGGACGGGCTTAAGGAGCGATCGTACAAACTGAAAAGTGTAGGCGTCTTCTGTTGCTGTGTGCCACCAAACACCACGTATGTGCTTTTGTCAGGTGAAGGCTGCATCCCATGTGTGTTGGAGGGCGTCGGAGAGAGTGTCGAGTGCAGTTTGAATATGTATCTGCACTTGCTGTTGGGTCAGGTCTGTCTTACGGGGGTCAATCAAATCGTATGTCGTCGGCATATGTAGTACTTTGAATGTTAGAATTTGTCGGAGTTGCCTGGCAATTTTTGACATGACGAGATTGAATAGAGTCGGAGATAAAATAGCGCCCTGCGGTACTACCTCGGTGGTTGTGGAAGATGTGGAGAAGCTGCTCTTTACCCGTATGTATTTCAAACGTTCGGTTGCAGAGAAAGTTCTTGACAAAATTGGTGAGTCAGAATACCAAAAATACAAAATACCGAATAAATAAATAAAAATATTGATAGGGCAGATCTTTTGTGCATCTATCACGACGAGTGCAGACCTCTTCAATTGTTTGTAGCTGTAGTGCGATTACAACAGTGCTTGCCAAAACGTGGCTTTTCTTTATTTCACCACCCTGCGCGTGGGGTGGAGCCATATACATTTTAGCTGTGCAGGAAGGTTTTACAGTTACAACGAAGTCCGCTATGAAATCTAAGTTGCCCCACACACTAACACATGCTACGCATCACTTGCACGAGTAAACTTTCCTGGCGTGCTCATCATCGAACTTCTAATCATAGTCCCAGCTTTCAACCGCTATTTCGTCCTCGGGCTCCTTATTGTCTGGTATTTTATAGCATTGAATTCCCTTTTTCAATAAAAAGTCGGCGCCGATTTCCTTAGCCGCATTCAATTCGCAGTGGAACCACTTTCTCATTGGTGGACCTCATCTTTCTTACTCGCGCTTCCCATCATATAGGTAGTAGTTTTGCCGTTTTCGTGCTTTCGTTTCACCGTTTGGGTGGCTATAGAAAAGGCTGGATAGCTTATCTGTGGGACGGGAACGCAGAGATTTCGGCGCCGCTCTCTATATCCCCACGTCATGCAAGCCCCCTTTGATATAAATCCGTTCCACTTTGTGGATTCCAAAGCGGAGATTCCGTCGGACATGAGTCTTCAGGAAAACTATTTTCCACTGTACAGACGCACTTTGCCCTTCCTATTTCTTTTCGTTTCCTCTAGCATTTGGAAGCCTCCAAGTTTCGCGGAAGTAGGTCCGATTTTTTTTTATTATTTCACAGTGAACTACGACAAAATTCCACGCAGGATTTGTCTGTGAGGCAATCTCCCCGGGCAGGAAAAGCGGGGGTAAGGTCGGCCGGACTCTATCACGACATTGTGGTGCCCAATACTTCCGGGAGCTTTTTTTTGGCGTCCGCCTCGTAATATATATTCAGGGGCCGCTGCTGAACGATGCGGTCTTCGTCTTCTCGCAGAAAGAACGTCATCCTTCCTACTCATATACAGTGGCTTGGAGCATAGAAAGGGCCTTTTTCCCGCCTGCAAAACGCGCCATCAACATGGATGAAATTCCAGATATTCTGGGTGGATTTATATGTTTAGATATTTAGGTTTTTTTAGTCGATGTTTCTCTGTTTTACTTTGTGTATTGCTTGAAATCTGAGATTGCAAGAATCTCTGGATGATGGTTAGAAACTTAATATGGAAGAAAATTCTTCAGCGTCATTGTGACATCCGGATGTCTGCAGCACTTAGTGGTGATTTGACTGCCCTCGTAGGAACGCCAATTCCTTAAACCGCACGATATTTATTAATTACATTACCTGAAACTTCACGCTGCTGCGCTACGCGACAAGAGAAATCGCATTTTATACGTAAGCTTGTAGCCGTCCGGAGGGATCCCGAATGAAAGGTATTCAGTCCTGCCAAAACTACCACATCTGGGGAAGCTGCATTGGGCTGTAAATAAATTGTCCTCTGCTATGAAGCATTCGGTTTTATTTGATTGGTACTCCTAAATGAGTTTTTTAGTGAAGCTTGAACGACCACATTTCTTGTATTCTTCAATGTAAACAATATTGAGTAGCATTTGCCTTCATTAACCCAGATGGCCTAAGTTCTTTTCGCTTCGTTCCGAACTACCATCTAGCTAATGTGGCTCGCCTCGTTATTTACGCAATAAAACTTGAAAGCTTATGTTTGAAGTTTTTTTAGAAGGGTCACTAATACCTTACATTGATTATCAAGGACATACTCTCGAAACCACCACCCGTCAAGTTCTGCGTCTTATCTGCCGTGTCATCAATCGCAAAAATATTTTGAGAGAAGAGCATATCATTGTAATCGTGAATGCTTTGGCAACAAGTTGAGTTACTGTGGTGCACCATGTGTCGCTCATAAAACAACAACCAGAACAGGGTACATCTACATTCTGGCCCTCAGAAAGTAACTTTCCTGCAAATCAGTTTAAAATCACTAGAACTGCTACTGAGCTATGCCTTCATTTGTAGTTTTGCAGTGATGGTAGTGACAACTTTGTGACCACTTCGGTACACCCTGATAAATTCGGTGATGCCTGTGGCTACATTATCGGCAAATGCATAATTTAAACATATGTTGCGTACCGTGCGGTTGCTGGATTGGGGACATTGTAGCGCGCGACTTCTAGGATGTCCCTGATGGCGGCCATAAACCAGTTCTGCTTGTCAGGTTTTGCAATGAGAACTGTAACGTCACCCCCCAAAAACTCGGGTTTGTCATCTTCTTCACTGACCCTTGCTTATTGCATGAACTTCTGAACGCATGCTTTCAAGTGCGATGTGGGTGTGAGAGATGTAGGAGTGGCACAAACCGAGAAATTTTCTGGGAGCGCATGGGACACATTACTTCCATATGTGCTGCTCTGTGTGTACGTAATACCTTGAGGAGAGGGAAATGTGAAAAGAGGTGATTTTGGGCTCGCACAGATTATTATAAACCTTAGTGTAAGGTTTGGCTAGTCCTCCAAAAGGGTATGTGCTGCTCAGGTGGAAGGGGGGTGGGGGGAGCATAGCGCTGTGGGGGTGTTGTGAGTGGCCCAATATAAAAACCATTCCGGAGCAATCGTTGGCCCCTGATCCCTGCGGGTATATGCTATAGCTCTTGTTAGGCTTCTCGGTACACAAGTTTAATTTCAATTATTGCATTTCCCTCATTCATACAGAGAAAATATTGGTGTTAAAAACATCTGGGTCCTTAGCAAAGCTGCGAGTAGTGGGCTTATGCAATTCGTAAATATGCAAACGCCGACTCCTGTTATGATTCCCATAATAATATATTAGTACCACAAGAGGTGGAAAACAATTTGGTTCACACAAGGTCTACGTGATTTATGGCAATCACCATGCAGCCATTAAAAGAAACAAGCTGAAATATTTACTGGGGATAAATGATACTGGTGATAAATGACAGTTTATACACAAGACGAAGGTTCATTTTCTCCGATATGCTTTTTTAACGCACGACAGAAATTAGGATTCTGCTTTGCATTGATGGAGAAGGCCATCCCATATTTTCGCTCGTTGATACTGTATTGTGCATTTAACATAAGAATTATTCACAGGTAAAATGCTGAAGTTCCTGTTTGTTTGGTGTCCGGTTTCTCTTACTGGGGCCATAAATAACTCATTCGGGAGATAGTTTCTTTCTTCAGCATTCTGTAGGTAATACAGGCGGATTTTTATTCTCTGGCGATTAAGAATGACATGCTGCCTAGCTTGTTAAAGATTAGATTAGAATGATTTATACGATTCGAAAAAGTGATAATACTGACAGCTTTTTTTTGTAAAGTTATGACGGTAACTATATACGATGGATAAATATGCCCCCACGATTCTATACAGTACGTTAGATGACTGTGAAATATACTGAAATGGAGCATTATTAACGTTGGTAAGGAGCAATGCTCTCGTGCGTGATATAAGGTAAAACAGGCATTGCTCAGCTTAGACCAGGTGCTAGTTATATGGGCTTTGCTTTCCTTTTTCCAACGTTACACCAAGATAACAGCAGGATTCAACTTGTGAAACTGCAGAAGGCGTTTTTTACGTTTATTTTTGTAATGCGTTTGTTTGGTGATAAAAAATAATATATTTCATTTTGGATACATTTATTAGTTGTCTTCTATCACTGAGCCACCCTGCTACGTTACTCAGTTTCTTATTTGCAGAGGATTCTATTTGCTTAATTTTATTGCCTGGAGTTAGTAACACTGTGTCGTCAGCGTAGAATATTGTTTGCGCTTTACTAATACAAAGTGGAAGATCATTTACGTACAGTACAAATAAAAGAGGTACCAGTACTGAGCCTTGTGGGACGCAGAGGGGTATGGGAAGAAAGTCGTACCACTCTGCGTCGACCTGTACCCACTGCTCACGTGACTCTAGATAGGTTCGTAAAAAGTTTAGCGTATTGCTACGGAAACCACAGCGTTTGAGTTTGTTGATGGTTCATTATCTACGGAATCAAAAGCTTTTATAGTGTCTAAAAATACCAATAACATTTTTTTTGTAAATTCAAGCAGTTGGTAATGGTATTTGTAACGCGAATTACCGCTGGGGTAGTTGATTTGCTCGGGCAAAAGCCGTGTTGGCCCTTTGTTAAAAGGTCATAATTTATAATACTGAGTAATTCGCTTTACTGATAGTTTTTAAAAACACAAGTACACTGTTAATCTGGTTACACATAGGTTCCGCTTAGTAAGGGAACTTCTTGCAAAAATGTTTCTTATATTTAACAGTAACTGGTGCTCCACTTAGTTTTAAATATGAAGAACGACGCCGCACATGAATACACAAGGCTATAGGTGAAACAATGACCAACATATTCATGTGTCTGGAACGCTGTTTCACATAACGTTGCTGTGCATTTATGTGGAAGAACGTTCCTTATAGCTGCATCTACCATTTCTGTTAAAAAGTCGGTTGTAGGCGGATTTTCTGGACATTATACAGACGAAGCAGCCGACGGAATGCCATACAAACAAGAAAATTTTAAAGTCAAAGTTACTGAGTACATACTTGATTTCTTATTTTAGATTAATTAAAAACACACAACACTGTTATTGACGTTAAAACAGTGCTACGCAGGGAAAAAAAATGGTCGCCATCCTTCCCTGTGAAAGGGGATGTCCAGCAAAGCTGCTGTAAACCGCTACAAATGGTGATGGAGGAGGGTACGAAATGTTTCTCGTCGTCCCGGCGGGCTTCTGGGTTGCGCTCCGTTATTGTCACTAGATAATGGTACAGATCATTGGCACTCTTTTCTCCTATTGTTCCATGCCGCCTCCATGATCATTGGTTAGTTCGCATTACGTGACATTTGCTTACACTGCGACGGTTCATGGGCGCCGCCATTTTGTTTTTATGCGGTTTAGTCGGTCAACATTGGTAGGCTGAGCTCGTCCTCCCTGTTTTGCGGCTGCACGGGACTGACGTCGTTCCGAATGCCATTTAAAGATAACGCATTTCAGCAGCAGAAGTGTGTCTAAAGATGCGGCCAATGCTGAGACCTGCGAAGCCTGACGCATGCGCTGGGTGTCTTGGGCAAGAACTGCTCTATTTAGTGGCATTAGCCCTACCTAGCCTTCAAATATGATCTGCAAACGTAATCTTTACCAGGAACACATGGCGTCGGGGGGTCCGATTGTTCACAGATGCCCCATGCAGAATATGGTTTGTATGCGTGCTTAGTGGTTTCCTTAAACAGATTCTAAGCTCTATACTGTACCTGATTAGCCTGACGCACGCGCTCCGCGTCTTAGGCCTTTGCGCATCGGCGTTTTTGCCCACGGAGATGGTTTTTGCCCACGGCGATGAAAACGTTGGGGGGTATAGGGATGCAGCTTTGGTGTAAAATATATACCTTCATTATAGAACGGAAGGCATCAAACCTAACCTTAGGACAACAGAGACTCAAAGAGAAGTTTTCCTTAGTAGTTGCATCATGGTCGAGACAAAATTTTTAACCAAGAAATATAAAGTACGTACAACATTCTACAATTGTCATATAAGTTTATTCTGCAAAACCCCACGCATTTTCCTGGCAATACACACGACAAAGCAAGACGAATCAAGAAAGATGCAAAAAAACATAATATCAACAAAACAAAGTTTCTAGCACTAGCATCATGAGAGTCGTTTAGCTATAACCAATGCGAGTGCATTGCAGAAAAAACATTACAGCAACAAGTTTAACGTTGCATTAGTAAGTGAGGCAAAGAAACTGGGTAAAAATACGACAGTATGACAAATTAATAGTGTTCGTCACAGAAAATTTACCCTTATTTCCTTTTTCCCCAAAATAATTTCAATTGATTTGAACTGCCTTCTAATAAGCGCGACATAAGCGAGCACTCGAACGCTTCGTCTTTTGCCAGTACTGCTGCAACAACGCCAGAGTTTGCACCGAACGCACGGGGAATGCCGCGTCCAGAATAAGTTGGCGACCAGGCATAAAACAAAACCATGCATGCTCAGGTGAACATCTTCGTTCAACGATGATAATTTTCAGTCTATACATTCCCCGCGAAATCACTTGGGCGCCTTCAAGGAGCACTACTGTTTTGTAATAGAATACCGCGATTTTTGAAACACTGCTGTAAGTTAACAGGCTTAATGAAGTTGTCAATCTTGAGAAGGCTGCACACAGACGTCTTTATAATCAAGATAAGCAAAGGATTCAGGATAAAACAAAATGACGACCGATGGGGTGACAATTACAGGCCTGACATAGAAACTTGAAGCACATATGCCTAAAAGAAATTGCAGGTACAGGCAAAAAGATGAAGTATATTGCATGGTAAGTATACAATATTGACCCGCTTATTCTTGGGAGGCGGACCCCAGCATGGCAGAGGAAACGAAACTGCGCCACCTTATGCGTGGCGTGAAAGAGCAATTGTTTGGCTGCCTCGTACGGAACCCTCCCAAGACCGTCGCCGAGTTCATCTCCGAGGCATCCGTGATAGAAAATAGCCTGCGAAGCACTGCCCAACTGCGCCCGCGTGATCCTCCTCTTCTTTTTAAAGACGATAGTCTTTCTTGGGATACTTAAACCAGAAATTTTGGTCTGTCTTTATGTCTGTCTGTATGTCTGTCTGTCTGCCCGTCTGTCTGTCTGTAACTCGATTCAGCCACCCGGCCAAAGTAAACTGCTTACTGCGCAATAGTCTTACATACTCACAGCCAAATGTAAACGTCTAAGCCTGGTTTATATGTTCATGCTTGTCAACTTTGTTGAACAAGAACAAGACATTACGCAAATATAAGACAAGAAAGTAGTACACAAGGGATATTTACAGTGTTCCTCTATTAAAAATTCATGGATGCTTGGTTTTTCGATAAAAAATAATATTCTACATCTACTGAAGAAAACCGCCGCCTCCTGGCGGCATATGAAAAATCACGCGGCAACAGCAACGAAAGGTTCCACTAGCTAGGTTCCACGTTCTGCTTGGAACGCACGTGGAGCACGGCCACGGGGTTCTATAAACCTTGTAGTCGGCCGCCTCCATTCACGTGCGTCTCCGCCGTACTGCAGCGCTGGCATGGAGGAACCCGGCCTGTACCAGTGGAACGCGGTAAATTCAAATCGCCTTGCGCAAACCTTCAGTGTGTTTACCTTGGGATGAGCGCGACGGTACAGAAACAGCATGAAAGGTGAGCGGGAAAGCAAAGGGGTGGGGCATTTCCTTGGCAAATGTCTACAAAGACTATCGTCTTTTGAACAATTGCAACGAAAGGAGCAGATACGCGGCCAATTTTCTTCTCATTTACATCTCAGCGCGTGTTCACGCGACCTCCTTCGCCTCAGAGCGCTCGCGATCCCGCTTCGACACTAGGAGAGCACGGGCTGGTGCGACACGCAGTGCGCCAGTGCATGGGGCAATATAATATTATGTGCAACATAGGCTCCCGTTAAAACAGGTTCCGTAGATTTTATCAGGAATACCACAGGATTTTATGTGGATCGGGCCGTTTTCAAGCAAAATATGGGCAACCACAATGTTGTCTGCTTTATTTCTTCCTTATTTATTGGGAACACAGTATCACTAAATGGATTTATGTGGAACCACTCCCACCGCTGGTTCCTCTTATTCCCGAGAGTTTCTCTTAGTCCTGACTGCAGCGCCACCCGTCCGTGAAGATGCCCACAGCGCCACGGTTGTGGGCGCAGTTCAAATCGAGCCGTTGGCGAAGACTTGATACACGGCAGCAGCCGCGCACATCACAAAAGCATTTTGGCACGAAAGTGTTTTATTCAGGGATACACCAAGATTTCACTGACGTCATATCCGTCACGGAAATGACGCCGATACAACCTATAAAGGGTGCAACCCTGCACACAGGGCGTTCTTGCGGGGAAGCAACCTTTAGTTCTAAAGAGTACGTTATACTTACGGTTGTTCGTTTTCGGGTTCTATATTTTAACACGAAAGGGTTTTATGCCGCGATACACCAAGATTTTATTGACATCATATCCGTCACGGAAATGACGCCAGTATACACCTTTGCCGAAGCGACCCGCCAACAGGACGCCGCTCTCCAAGCACACCCACAAGACAGTTGCCGACCCGCAAATCATACTCAGCTGCTGATTTCGCTGCAGACTTCATTTTCTGTTTTACCGATTCCTATGACAGAAGAATCAACCACAGCTTTTTTTATTGTAGGACCGCCACATATGCAACTAGGGGTGTCTTCATGACCAGTATTATACCCTTTAGCTCGGCGCAAATGTAAGCGTACAAACTGCTGGAATATGTGTTTTTATTCGACACCAAGACAACCGAAACTGCTTGCTTTTGCGTCGTCGACACCGTTGTCTTTTTGGGCAAATGCGCCTCGGTGTGTTTTGTTCGCGCGCGTTTGAATGCTCCATGCTTCTTCAGCAATGTTTCAGCAATTTCCGATGTGCTAATACACGTATCGTTTCTTTCTAGGTATGTATACGGTGCCGTTCGCATGCATTTGTATGTTGTATTGTTTTTTTAGTTATGAGAGATATAGTGACCCTCTCCTATCGAGTTTGTTGACTTGATAGCGTCGAACACGTAAGATAGCTTAACGCGTACCTGGTACCATGCTGAGCGGACTTTGCGCGTCATATGACACGTTCCGGCCCTCAATTCGGTGATGCAAGGCTTTTAGCCGAGCAGTGCGCGTCTTGGTCGTATCCGCACGCCTTTCGACCTGTACCGCGCGTTCTGCGTACTTATTCTGAGGCGGCACGACCCCCTGAATGCGCAGATATAGTATTTTGAGCAGTAGAAAGAGTTTGCCTTAGATTTATTTAAATTTTATTTCCTTTCGTATAATAGCCTTACTCGAGCGTTTAAGCTCACAGAGATAATTTTTTGAAACTTTGTGTTTAGACTTTTTTAATTTATTGCAGTTATTAGTTTGGAACAATAAACTTTTGGCAGCGCGGCTCTGTCAAAGCGGCCTTTTTCAACGTGATGGTAACACACAGCTCTTTCATAACTATTCAAAAAAGCAAAAGCTTTCCGCTCATGAATGTCTTAAACATTTATATGTATGGTATTGATTATGTACATGCTTTCTTCCTGTTAGTGCGGGTGAGTCACCGTGCATAATTTTTGCGTGCCATATGTCGTCCGCGTATAATAATGTCGATATTGTTATTTGTTGGCTGCTCTTAGCGGCGGCCACTACAGAGTATGATTGTGTACTTATACCGTGATCATTATTTGTGAGCTAAAATCGGCGACTTCAATATTATGCCGAAGTTTAGGAAAAGACCAGCCTATTAGGTTGAGGGGTACTTGGATTTGGGTTTCCCTTGGTCAACCTTGATTCTTAGCTACCTGGGTTATTTTTCAGGTGCTGCTGCACAGGTATTGTATTTTATGAAGTGACTTCTTTATCAAAATTGAAGGTATTCCACATTTGATAAGGAGTCACTGGAGCGACCGGATAGAATCGGTTTTCATGACTTGATGAGGCAGCAAGAGTCAAGAGATGCCAGGAATAAATGTGGTGCATCCCTTCTGGCCGTTTGCTCGTGACCCATGGATACGGAGTGGCTGTATACCACAAGGCTAAGTAATAAGGTATGCACTTACACCGTTTTATTAGTATGCATTCAATGCATGTATGACGTGTGATCTGGGTTCACCCACCAGACGTTTCTTAGTGGCATTGAAGAAAAACGTCAACCCAAACACAGTGGAACTCGATATAGTGAAGTGGCTCACACCGTAAACAGTGTTCACTATATCAGTGTGTTCGCTATATCAATGTGCTCTTTTCCCATGGCTTCTGTGTTTGAAATGCCTTCTAGCTAAGAATAGCTGATGTTCACTCGAATCGCAACACAGAACGATTTATTAAGGGATAATTAGGGTGCATTGATCGGAAGGGCTGCAGGATCATTGTTTCAGGAGCTGTGAAAAGCGTTTCAATGTGTGCCAAGATTTCGTAGTCAGCCCGTTGTGTATCTCGAGGGTGCAGTGCTGTTTTGAGGGCCGGTATGATCTCAACTCTGCTAGGAGGCATCTTTACGTCTTGATCACAAGATGTTTTGTCTGTTGTGGTACGTGGTGCGCAAATCTTGCCTAGAATGGCATCGCATATTTCATTGTCTGTCAAGACATCGGAGGTTGACGCTTCACAGTCACATTGCACGACCCCTTCGAAGCTGAAACTGCCCTCTATATTTAGCTTTGTCGCACAATTGCAGTTCTTATGCATCCTTTTCACTTCCACCACTTTCACGGGCGCAATCAACTGGAACGAAAATTGAAGCTGGTAAGACTTTCGGGCAGTGCTCCTCGCTCCGGAACCGGAAAATGCCAGGTGATGGTTGCCAGACGAAGCTCCGTGCCATCCAATCCCTTCCACTCGTTAAACGGGGACACCACTTGCGAGTTTCTTACCTCACTGCAGTAAATTATTGATGTTTTATCTTTTTTATGTACGTTTCTTCAATATAACCATATTCACTATATAGGGGGGAAATACACAGGTGTATGTGAACGTAGAATTGGGGCCGCGGTTTTCGTTCATTTCACTAGATTCATATCTTCACTATATGCAAGTTCCCTATAGTTCAATAGCACTGTGAGTTGGACGAGTTGGTGAAAGTTCATCAATAAAGATCAGCGCGAAAAGAAAACATGGCACAAACGAATCAGAATCGGGCAGGAAAGCGCGGCACTCAAAACTAATTTATTTCGGAACGAAACACGGCTTATGTGTGAGTGCAGTGTCGTCCTGTCCGTTTCTCTTTCTTTTGTGCCGTGTTTTTTTTTCGCTGATCTTTAATACTGATGAGGCTCACAAATACCATTTGTTCTTTTTTATTTCCTTTTCTTTTTTGAGTCAGTTGCGTAAGGACGATAGACTAAATAAACCTTTCTGATTTGTTTACTGAGCGTAAGTTTGTAAAAAATCTTTTTTTAAGCTTCCTGTAAAGGACAATGGCTGCCACTCTTCGCTATCAGTAGCCAGGGGACAACGTTTTGTATCGTTAGGTTACGGGTTTTTGTTTGTCTTGTTTTTACGATTATCTTCAATTACACTATTATAAAGATAAATGTATTTATTTCCCCAATTCCAGTTTCTAGTTCTCGGCAAGAAATGTGAAAGCATCAAACATTTTTTTTGCTGGTGCTTTGTACTGTTGAGAGCACTCACACGCCTTAGCAGAAACAAAACAAACTCAGTTGTCTGCGTAATGAACATGGGAAGGCGTTATAGCTCGTCCATATACTCATTCCCAAAATTTTTTAGAAATCTCTCTCAGATTAGGTCATCTTCCGTCCGATGGATGATACATAATCCCGGCTACCTTGGGGCTTTTCTTGTGGTCTTCAAGGAAACATATGCCAGCTTTTTTTATCATTGTTAGCATCAGCGATTGGCGCCCCGTCCAACTCAGCAGTAAATATTTTCGTCGGCATGGTTGCTGCCAGTGGCATAAAGACATCTCAGAGCCTGCATGATTCAACAGCGAACCAGGTATGGAGTGTAAATAGAGCCCACTGAGTGTAAATAGAAAACAAGCTATTTGAACTGGTCACTCAGCTAAGTAGAAGCTTTCAGTTTCGTTAAAATTCGTACACGGCTTCTAATTCTCTAGGTGTTTTTAGATATTTTGCCACCTTTCTTACACTAATGTTAGAAATGTATGGAAATTACGTGAGTCGGCTATTACATGCGTGCATATGGTATTGCAAGGTAATTGAAAGTATGCTTGCAGTAGTCCTGTTCACAAGCTCCTGAATTGCATATATGGATAGCGTCCTGAACAACCACTTTCCTTATTCGCACATTTCCCACAGGCTTTACGATTGAAGCCACACGGAAGAAACTGGCGCCGCCTCTGCATCCCTTGAATGGCAAACCATTAAGTACGCACCGACTGCGAGCCTAGCCCAGCGAGAACGCAAAAAAAAAAGCTCCACCCTTTACGCAGTCCACGAGAATCAGAGTGGCATACTAAACCATCACCAAAATGACAAAACTGCGTTGCAACATAAGCAGGTGAATCTAGTAGGACTCACAATGCTATAACAGTAGGTTAAAAAGTTTTAAGTGGTTTTTGGAGTTCTGTACTAGTTGTTGTTGAGCATTTTTTAATGAGCGTTTTTTTAACGCCTATTCACAAATCCTCTACTCAACCCAAACTATAGGGGATACGCATTGTGTGGACACCGGCTCATTCATTCCATTCCCGGCGGGACTCGGGTCCAGTAAGGGGCTCGGTTTTTATTTATTTTATTTATTTATTCATATTACCTGCAGCGCCGATAAGGCATTACAGCAGGGGGTATACGCAAATACATGAATAAAATTCATCACATCCGGGGGAAAAAAGACATGAGGATACGTGACACAAATCAGCACAATAGCGAGTCAAATGTACAAGCAATGTCACCGTTGAAGGAGAAAAAATAAGGAAGAAAGGAAAAACATTACATATGTGACAAAAAAGTGTGGAACAGAGCATCAGATGTACAATTAACACTATTACTTGGTAGTCTATTCCATTTTACCAATTTGAATGGGGAGAGAAAGAACTGTTGTAAACATCATTACGGCAGTCAATTTCACGAATGTTTTATTCATGGTTGCTTCGCTTAGATACAAAGTGCGGGGGTAGTAAGAAAATGTTACGATCAATACCAGTCTTTTTAAAATAAATACGGTAAAGTAGTTCAAGTTTTTGATGCAACCGACGTTTATTTATTGTTTCCCAGCCCAACTCTGCTTTAAGTGATGTAATGCTAGTGTTAAAACTGTAATTTTTAGTTACAAACTGGGCGGCGCGGTTCTGGACGCGTTCTAGCAGTGCACATAAATTTAAAATTGTGGGTCCCAAACGGCGCAGGGTACTCCGCAATAGATCTTACGTTGGTGAAATATAAAAGTTTTTTAACTCTTAGAGGAGCATCACTGAAGTTTCGTTTTAGAACGTTTAGCACGCGGGAGGCTGAAAAAGACACGTGTTCAACCTGACGTTTCCAGGTTAGGTTAGATAAAAATTAGACGCCTGTAACGCCTCGTGATTCTGTAACAGTCAGCTCAGTGCTTTGTGGCTTTTCTACAGCTCCCAAACTTGTGTTGATGGCTAAATGAAACGAATTCACATAGCCGCATTCAATTTCGAGACCTGCTAAGCCCAAGGGCGCGCGTTCGATCCTGGCATCGGAGGCACTTTTTCTAATGGAGGCGAAAAAAAGAAAACTCTAAACTTTGGATGTTGTGTCACCTAAATTAGTCCGCAGCCTTCTATGACGACGTGTCTCAGACCTCGAGTGTAATGGCCGAGTGTAATGGCGCCGGAATTTGTAGCAAGATTATGCATGCGGCAGAAAGCTATGCCATTGCCGGCTACGTTAGGCGTCAGTCGAACTTATAAGCGAACTAACCCGCATTGGTTAGCGTCAATCGATACATTTCATGGATTTCGGTAGTTGTCAGCATTATCAAACTGGCGTAATTTATTTGTGTGTCTGACGTTTCCGTGGCTCATTGTGAACTTGATTGATAGCCGCATACATTTGCTTAGGGTAAAAACATGGATCCTTGTTGGGTTAACCTGCCTTGGAGGACAGGTTCGATATTACAACGGTAATAGAATAGGCCGGAATTCCACACTATTGCTCTCCGTAATAATAACACAGACATAATATAGGTTCCTAATGTAGGTTCCTACATCGCCCTATAAAGTATTACAAATTTTCTAAGCTCGCCGTCGCAAAAACTAATAGTGCGACTACTACTACTGCCACTACTACTGTTGCTACTACGGCTACTGCTGCTAAATCTGAGGAGATAATAAGAAAGGGTAGCGGCCGGGGACTAATTACGGCCATAGCCGATGATAGAAACGAAAAATATATACAGGGGGAGTTTAGTTACCCTCGCAGGTGTATATACTAGAGCTAATGGCGATTCTTTAGCTGCATGCCGTCGACTGGCCGTGTTGTAACTCTAGGGATGTATCTGCCAAGATGACGTCCGCCGGAGGCATAATCTATACAGCGTCCATATATCAGCGCTCTCACGGCGCAGCTCTGCCGTAGCTTACGAACGGCCCGCTTAGCCAGGTCGGCCTGCTTAGCCCGGACCCTGGCCAGCGCTAAGGCATATTGGACTAAAGATGCCTCTCATAGATTGGAGGAATCTCTCTCTCTCTCTCGCTCTCGCTCTCTACCCGTTTGGGATTGGCCTCGTAACGAATACTGTACTCTGCTAATCTTGTTCCCCCATGACTGGACATCGTTAAAATAGGAAACAGGGCATTTTTAAACGCATTCTGATGCTACGTAAGTGATTGTGTACGAACGGATTAGTTTGCGCAAAAGACGAGGCCGAAGAGACGAGAGAACAAGACGAGCGCAACTTCCAGCATTATTTTTGCATGAAACAGCGACACACATATATACCTCCCACGGGTGTTACCCTCTTTCCTGTCACCAGTTGCGCCACCCGATAAGGCGTAACAAGAACCACAAGTCAAATACAACAAACAAAACAAAACAATTCGGCAAAACGGTGTGACCAAACAGTATGCACCAGATAACAGATACTACTTCGACTGTGTACGTCTTCCACAATAAACACGTGTAGCACTTGAAATAAAAGATGAACCAATAAAATCTGAGCCAAAAGGGCATACACCCACTAGGAATAAAATGATAACGTGATAACACCGGTGAAAGAATCGAAGTGAAGAGCAACACAGCTCGCGTTTCCGAGACTTATGAGAAGCTAAAATGAATAAACTTCGATACTACTCAGCTTGTTAGCATTAACTCTTTTCAACCCTAAAACCAAAGATGAAAGAATAAACGCATAGAATCAGAGACAAAAGGCATAAAAATGCTAAAAATAGATTAATAACATGAATGGCGTGGGAGAATGGAAGTGATGATCAACACAGGGTGTGCGTTGCCAACATTTGACAAAACCCTAAAAATGGCTAAAAGTATCGATGTTCTTTTAAATATGACCTTCTAAGAAGGCTACCTCGGTGGGTAAGAGGCTTACCGAGGGCGTGCTGACGCAATCTTCCCCAAAGTATCTAATTCTGTAGGCTTGAATAATTTCTCTCTCTGTTTGATCTTTAGCTCGTGCAAGGAATTCGGTATCTTCAAGCTTGGGAACGAAGCCACAGGTTTTACAATGCATACCCAGATGCCCCTCGATTTATTTTTAACAGAAAGATTGTGCTGCTGCGCTCTCTCATTAAAACAGCGCCCAGTATTAACCGATGTATACCCTTTTTCAGGTGAAAGGAATTTTGAAGACTACGCTTTGAAACGCATTTCGTGTAGCGTTTTTCGTGTCTTTTTTCACACACTCTCTTTTTTCGCTTAGACATTAACGGGCACAGTTTGGCTAATTTACACGGGGCTAAAGAAACCATTTTAACATTGTACCGGCTGGCTACTTTTTTTATGTTGTGCGACACTATATGGATGTAAGGCATTACGTGCGGAAGTTACTTTTATCTTTCTCTGGCTCTTTTTGTTAGATGCTCGCTTTGTTTTTTGAAAAAGTGATTCGCGGACTTTACTGATGAAGAATGAAGGCTAACATGCTAACTGAAGGCGTGACACTTGAGCTTCGAAGCTTTCAGACTGTGCTGGCATGACTTAGAAACAGCAGCGTGACAATAATTCATAACAATGCCCCCTTTGACCAGCTTTGAATGTGCGCTGTCGAATCGCAAACGACTCGTTTTGTATTGGCTCATATTGCCAGAAGAGGTGATTACTTGAAATGCTGACGTTTAAATCTAAAAATTGTAGACGGTTGTGTTGCGGAATTTCATGGGTAGAATGAAGTCCATCAGAGGCTGAAATAAAATGCTGGACAATTTCGCTAGCCCGAGTTCGAAGGTCAGTGTCAGCAGTTGTTACAAGCACGAGGTAATTATCTACATATCTTAGAACCTTCACAACCCCGAAATCTTCAAGCTGCCCTTCGAGGCGTTTATCAAATGACGCTAAGTAAACATCAGAAAGAACAGGAGCTATTGATGACCCTATGCATACGCCTAATTTTTAAACATAAAAATGATCCTGATGCATGACAACTCTAGACTGCAGGTAAAACTGAAGAAGCTCGATAAACTGTTCGTTATTGAGGCCAGTTTGGTTTTGAAAGTAAACTTCGCCACATTCTTCAATAAGTTCTCGAACAGCTTTAAAAACTCCGTCGTGCGGTAAATTGTAGTAAAGGTCTTCAATATCAATCGAAAAGGCTGTAGTGGATTCCGGTATGCTTTAGTCTAACACTCTAGTTACCTCGTTAGAACTACGAACTAGGAAAGGGTCAGCTGGCTTTAACTTCTTCAGGTGCATCTGCAGAAACCGCCCCATTACACGCTGCCAGCTTCCTTGCTCAGTTACGATGGCCCGTAGGGGGCATTCTGGTTTGTGAGTTTTCGCCTTAAATAATATTTCCAAAACTCCTAGCTCAGCAGCTTTGCCTGCCAAATCCAGGTGAAGTTCTTTCAGGAACTTAACAACCGCCAGTTTTTGCTTTTTTGGATTAAAATTCACCTGTTTAGAATTCTTCTGTACTGCTGCCAGGGATTTTTCATTAAACATACCTTCTGGAAGAACGACAAACCCGCTCGTTTTGTCGGCCTACAGCACATTAGGCTTTGCCTCTTTCAGGCAAACTGCTATTTTCCGCAATGGAGGTACAGCACCAGGCCCATCACTTACTGTCACTTACTATCACTTACTGCAGGCAGCTGACACCATCACTGATAGCTCGTTCTCGTTCCTTTTCGCTGGCCTTGTTTTCCATTCTTCGCACAGTAGAAAGAAGCTGGGCTCGTGTGGTACAAGGCTCGAAGCCGAACTTGGCTCCTTTCTCTAGCACCTTTTGGACATCGCCAGGGACGGACGCTCCTCCGAGAAAAGTTACTGGGCAGACCGTCGTAGCACGTCTTGGTCTTGCGGAATTCTTTGCACGAGCTAAAGATCAAACAGAGAGAGAAATTATTGAAGCCTACAGAATTAGAGACTTTGGGGAAGATTGCGTCAGTACGCCCTCGGTAAGCTTCCTAGCCACTGAGTTAGCCTTTTAAGAACGTCATGTTTAAAAGAACTTGGATATGTTTAGCCATTTTTAGGCTGTTGTTAAATGTTGGCAACGCACACTCTGTGTTGGTCACCACTTCCATTCTCCCATCCCACCATGTTATTATTCTATTTTTAGCGTTTTTATGCCTTTTGGCTCTGATTTTATGCTTTTATTCTTTCATCCTTGGTTTTCGGGTTGACAGGTGTTAATTCTAACACGCTGTGTAGTATCGAAGTTTTATTCGTTTTAGCTTCTCATAAGTCTCGGAAACGCGAGCTGTGTTGCTCTTCACTTGGATTCTTCCACCTTTGTTATCATGTTATCATTTTATTCCTGGTGGCTGTATGCCCTTTTGGCTCTCATTTTATTTGTTCATCTTTGATTTCAAGTGCGACACGTGTTCATTGTGGAAGACGTACACCGTCTAAGTAGTATCTGTTATCTGGTGCATACTGTTTGGTTACGCTGTTTTATCGAATTGTTTTGTTTTGTTTGTTGTATTTGAGTTGTGGTTCTTGTTACGCCTTATCGGGTGGTGCAACTGGTGACAGGAAAGAGGGTAACATCGGTGGGAGGCATATATGTGTGTTGCTATTTCATGCAAAAATAAAGTTGGAAGTTGCGCTCGTCTTGTTCTCTCGTCTCTTCGTCCTCGTCTTTTGCGCAAACTTACCCCTTCGTACGTCATGAACCAACCAGCCAGCAATCAGTTCCTACTAAGCCAGTGATAGTGCTTTGTTGAATGAATCCCAGCCAATAATAGTGCATCCGATTAGAGCCATGGAACTCTATAGGAGCATTTGCCCATCGTATAGAACAACCCCGATAAAGTAAACTAGAAAGGCGGTTCACAGTTTCGGGGTCGCCACGTGAAACTCCCTAAAGCACGCTTTGTTTAGATGTGTTGTTTGCTTTTTTTACATTGTTTCGCGTATGCTCTAACCGGATTCATGCGCATCCGAATAAATGCAGCCTTAATTTACGTGCCCCTGCCGGGAGAGCGGACTGGAAAAGGAGGGTCGGCGTGGGGTGTTCTGAATGGATGCTGTAGCGTTGAGCCAACCAAGCAGCAATTCGGGAAGCCACTTCTTTTTCAACGGCTGCAACATGGTTCTCAGAGCACCAAACTAGTAAATGAGTAAGGACAACTTTTGCACAAGTTAGGCGGGAGCTGTCCCTTTTAGCTCCAACATATCAAAAATTCAGCGTGGTTCCAGCTTCGGCAAGTTTTGCGGCGAGCACGCTCCACAATACACCTGTAGGAAATGCTGCGCTCGGCCGCAACGCAAGTAATTACGTATGCAGAAGACTACGTTTCAACTTCCCACAAGAACTGAATGCACCGCTTTCTCGCTTTCGCGTTTTATACGAGCAAAACTGTGGTGCGGTTTTTGTACCTTGGTGTGTTTTCGATCTTTGGGTTTCTTTCTTAGCCAGTGAATTGGCGCTAATGAGAGCTGGAAAGCCGCGCTACTTTCGGCCCTTCCTCTAGTGGGGCCCTAGGGACAACACGTGACTAGCCTCCGTAAAATTTTGTAATATTGTAAGAAAGACCACCGCCAGCACCATACTCATTTAAATAATCTAGAAGCGTACACAGCACCGGTCATTCGGAACGAGTGGGTATGTGCCACAGAGGCCACACAGGGAAGAGGCAGCAACTCGTGGAAGTCGCATCGCCATCGCTGGGACGAAGAAGAAGTCGCGTCTCGTTGGCTCCCCCTCTCGATCGACTGGACAGCGGGACTTGGTGCTTCGGTGCTCGTTGTCCTGTTAAACAATTAAAGCCTGAAAACCTTCTTACAATTAAATTTCTACCATTTCTATGATTCAACCAACGCGGCCCTGAAATGGTAGTATCTGCTGCGGATAAATAGCGGTGCTAGAGGTTTGGAATCAAAGACCTTTGAGGAAGTTGTCAGTATCGCCGTTGACCTTCTCACGTCGAAATCATGATGAGAAAATCGCGGTAATACAGCTATGCAGGTTTTTCTGGGGAAAAGTTGTTTTTCTAAACTGTCTTTAGAAACTCCGCTCTCGGCATTTTTCTCACACTAACTCATTACCATTATGGTGAAGAGAGGTGTGCAATCGTTTCAAAAATCTCTAGTTGTCCCCTGCGAAGCTCGCTTCTAATAAAAGGTATGGAACTGTGGCCGCCGCAAGCCATGATGCCACCTAGCACGAGTGTAGCTTGCAAAACACTGGGCATATTTTAATTGATTCGTTGGATATTTATGATTGATTGTATTCATTTTGATAAAAGGCTACCACTTTGAACTTTTAAATGGCTGTTATTTAACTAACAAATTAAAAATGTCAACCCACGTGTTCTCAGGCATGATTTTCATGCTCAAGAAAACAAAGTCTCACTGTTCTATTGGCGCAACCAATGAAAATAGCCAAGAGGTGCAAACACAATGTACATAAACCCTGCGCGGCTATAAGGAAGAGAAATAAATCAATGTTGTTTTATTCATGAGCGTATTTAACAATATTTGTTCTCTGTGTGTGTGTGTGTGTGTGTGTGTGTGTGTGTGTGTGTGTGTGTGTGTGTGTGTGTGTGTGGTGTGTGTGTGTGTGTGTGTGTGTGTGTGTGTGTGTGTGTGTGGTGTGTGTGTGTGTGTGTGTGGTGTGTGTGTGTGTGTGTGTGTGTGTGTGTGTGTGTGTGTGTGTGTGTGTGTGTGTGTGTGTGTGTGTGTTTTCGTGTGCGCGTCTATTTCCCTAATATCGTTTTTAGTTTTTCAGCGACAATTACTGACGCTCTCATAAAGTTTGATAATAAGGCTTTCCATACTCGAACTCCACTCCGTCTACGAGGTGCGCTGAAGCGCGCAGCTACAGATTATAATAGAATGCCTTGATGCAAGCGCCACTCTATAGGGGGGAGACTTTTAACGGTCCCATACCACCGCTATTGGGTCAAAGTGCTCAACGCGTTGTTCTTTTCGTTTCCCACAAGACCCAGCAACGCGAAACAGATAAGATGATTCAAACTTCGCCAGTAAACCGCGTTGCGGCGACAGTTTTAGCGCGGTTTTGATGCAATCACTTGCTGCGGCGGCGAGCGATCGACCCAAAATGGCGGCGCCAGCGTATACGTGTCTCCACCCTGTACGGCGGACGCCTGAATCAAGGTACCCTAGAATATAACGAAGGCCAACGCCACATATATCGCCGGGCAATCTTTGGAACTTCAGCGTACACGTAAATCACGTGCGCATGGTTTTTAAAGACGATAGTCTTTCTGGGGCTACTTAGAGGCAGAAATTTTGGTCTGTCTGTCCCTCTGTCTGCCTGTCTGTGACTTGATTCAGCCACCCGGCCAAAGTGAAACGAATGCTGCGCAGTGATCTTATATACTTACAGCCAAATCTAAACGTCTAAGTCTGGTGTCTGTGTTCATACTTGTCAACATTGCTGAACAAGAACAGACATTACGCAAATGTAAGGCATTAAATGAATGCATAAGTGATATTTGCAGTGTTGCTTCTTTTAAAAAATATTGGATGCTTGGTTTTTGTTATACAAATTGAAATACTACATCAACGGCAGGAAACCGTCGCCTCCTGTTGCCAGCGCTACCTCCCGGCGGCATTTAAGAAATCAAACGGCAATAGGAACGAAAGGTTCCACTAGATGTGATCCACGTTCCGCTTGGAACGGTCGTGGAGTAGGGCAACGTGGTTCCATAGACGTAGTAGTAGGGTGCCTCGATTCACGCGCGTCTCCGCCGTAGGGCAGCGCTGCCATTGAGACACCCAATTTGCAGCAGTGGAAAGGGGTAAATTTAAATTGACTTGAGAGAACCTCTAGCGTGTTATCTTGGGAGGAACGAAACGGGAGAGGAAAAGCATGAAAGGTGAGCGGGAAAGAGAAGGGAGGCCTTTACTTTGCCGGGGTGCCAGTCGACTATCGTCTTTCGGCGACATTTGCAACGAAAGGAGCAGATACGCGGCCATTTTTATCACGTTCACCAGAAAGAACAGCCATCGTGGCCATAAAAAAAATCCAGGGCCATCTCTACTAACGTGAAACCTGGGTAGCGTCGAAGCCTGTAGTGTATGAGTGTATTCTTGGTGCCTTGGCGTTTTTGCCAACAGAGACGAAACCATTGGGGGTAGAGGTATACACCTTTGCTGTAAAAGTCTCGTGCCTTTAAAGCACAAAGCGTTCTAGCACGAGGCGTAAACGAGTGTCACGGTTTTTTTAGTACACGTTACGAAGCGTTCCATCGCGAGGCGTAAACGAGTGCCTGGGTGTTTATTTAGTACGCGTTACGTTCTAGCGCGAGGCGTAAAGCGAGACGTAAACGAGTGCCCGGGTGTTTTTTTTAAGTACGCGTTGCGTTCTAGCGCGAGGCGAAACGAGTGTCCCGGTCTTTTAGTACCATGACTACATGAGACGCCGACATCCCGTGTCCCTAACGGGCTTCGCCCCTAAAAAACACGAAACTTTCGGCTGAGTAGTGCGATGCCTTAGCCACCGCGGCACAGAAGCGGGATATATTAATGTTTCGATAATGTACAGGAGAATAGGGCAGCCTTCTGTGCCTAATATAAGCACTGCTAGAAAATGTTTTTTTATCGGAGAGTTGCACTCTCACACTCGTTTCAGGAAAAAGTACCCCCAAACATTTAAACTAAATACCTAAGCTTTAGCGTAAATGTTTGCTTGAACGTTACTGCGAAGTTGTTTGATTGCCTTAGTTAGAACAAAGCTTTTGTGTAGACGTTTTGATGGGAAAGCATTTGTTAACTATGCTGGCCGAAAATTCGGTGTCCAGGGGGAAAAAATTAGCTGTGTGTTCAAAGAATAAAAGTCAGTATAGTGACGGCTCCGAACGACGCCATATTTCTCAGTGGACCTCCTTCAAACAAAGTAACTAATTGGTTGGAAAAGAAAATTGGACAGATATTGCACTGGGTGAGGCTCGAAACCAGGGTTCTCCTGAATGCCATACGAACACGGAACCCCTCGGCCGCCCTATATATTTTCATGTCAGTGCTCTGGACTACCACAGATGGATGATGCTAGCTCGCTAAATGTGAAACTAGCAAATTGGTAGTGGTCTGCGATATCGAAGCATATGTTAAAGAAATGTACCCAGTACGGCCAAAAAAATTTGAGCAAGATGATTGTATAAGTTGCAAGCAGGTGGGTAGCAAAGCATATTCTCTCAAAATAGCGTTAATGTAGGACTAACTAAGGTGATTAGACCGGCCTCTAAGTTGTATTAACGAAAAAAAAAGGAAGTTGTGAAAAGCTGCAAGCGTAATATAACATGTGCAGGCACAGTGTCGTGAATTTCTCTTCTGGTAAAGTGCTTAGTGTTGCAGTTCTTCACAATGCCGACAACGAACTAGCTCAGTTTGCTCTTCATTTAATCAAACGTCGAAAAGGGAAAAATATTATAATGTTGATGGTTATTATGATGACTGTGATGCTTATGATTATGATGATGATTGGAAGAGGACATATGCCTAACACTAGACACGTGCCACTCCACGTTTTACCGTGCTAGAATGGACGCGTTGCTGACAAGCGGCACTAAAAGTTCCACGTTAACATGCAAGAGCCCGAGAGTAAAGACCAGAGCCCATCTAAGGTGAGTCTCCGTCTGATGACGAAGGTACTTTGGGCAGGAAGTATTTCTTTCCTGCTTTTAGGCGGCGCCCTGACTCTGAATTTTTACGAAGGGCACACGTGAATGATACTCTAACACTCTCTATGCGATCGTCCCAAAGTCTCAAGCTCGGAGTCAGTAATTTGTTTAAAGACCGATTTATTTGCTATAACTCTGAAAGCCGAATGACGTTGACCCACTCAACTTGGCTCTGGTTATATCCGTGCACAGACCTTCGCGGAACCGATGATACGCTGTCCATACCACCGAGGCTACAATACTCGCCCGAATTTTAAACGTGACAGAGACAACAACAAATCTGATAGTTTTGTCAGCATTCCGGATGACAATCGCCATCTACACCAATCGCGGTCCTCACACCAATGAACGGAAATTCTACTCCCGTTAGTTCTGCGAACACACGGTAAGGTCAATAACTGGCCTACTATGGGCCAGAGGCTCAAATAATGCATTCTTAGGCTTCAACGCGTTCTGTCACTAATACTGTTGTGGGGGAATTTCCTTGCTTTTTAAATAAAATTTTTCATGTTTGGGCCGAAAAATATTTTCATTGAAGTAAAAGGTTTATCAAGAACCCAGAAGCTCGGAAGGAAAATTGGCCCAAACCATGGAAAGGCGAAGGCTATGCTCTGCGAAGCCGATGCTACAATATTGTGGCTAGCGGTCTCGGAAGGAACCCACGAATCCATCAAAGACGGGCCTCCTGTCCTCGACTGCAGATCGATGAACGGGATCAGATTTCCTGTGCAGACGAGCCGATATGCAAACGGGGCTCATCTTCTCAAGCTAAATGGTTTTTTTCTTTCAAACGTGGATGCCCATCGCATATTTTTTTTTTCATCCCGGATCATTTCTCACTGTCGTATTTTCGGCGGGAAAAATGGAATGTAAACTTGGTGGTGGTAAGCTACCCCGCCAGGTTTAGACATCCTTTGTGTCTGTGTTTTAGGGAATCGCCATCCTGTGATGTGTGCGCATGGAGCCGCAGTCACAATGCATTCATCTTTCGAACTTTCGTAAATGCTGCTTGCTTTTTGTGCGACCTCCGCAGAAGAGCTGTACTTTGAATAGAAAAAATTCTTTTCTATCGGATTTTTGTTTACTCATACTGTTGGCCGGTGAGGCTGATGCAGGATGGGGTTACAAAACCTTGTACTAACATATCAGCATAAAAGCACTTACGTAATCAGGCACACCTAAATTCGTGCACGAACTACGCACACAAATAATGCACAAACAAGGCAGTAAAATTCAGGCAAGAGATACAATTATAATAACAAACTGTACATATATACTTATATACACACCCACATGTGTGCAAACATGCATTCAAACTGTTACCATCAAGGTTAGGATTGATTTCTACTTGTGACTATGTGAATGCGTGGACTATATGAATGCGGTGCTCAAATTCGGGAACAGTTTGATATTGCACGATAGATTCTGGTAATGCATAAAAGCACTTACGTAATCGGGCCCACCTAAATTTGTGCACAATCTACGCACACAAATAATGCACAAACAAGACAGTAAAATACAGGCAAGAGATACAATTATAATAACAAACTGTACATATATACTTATATATACACCCACATGTGTACAAACATGCATTCAAACTGTTATCATCAAGGTTAGGATTGATTTCTACTTGTGACTATATGAATAACAAACTGTACATATATACTTATATATACACCCACATGTTATATCCAGTTTCGGTTTTACTTTGTGTTCTTTCACCCCCAGGGGGCGCGTCTGTACTTTATGTATATATTTGACGTGTTGTGTACAATAAACGTCTTTCGTACGGTGGTGCTGCCGGTGCTTCTTACGTCCATCGCAAACTCCACATTGGCGACGAGGACGGGATAACAACACGTCAGGCTACCTTCAGCATCGGGTGCCGTCTGGATCTTCCCCGCCATGAGTTTCTCCCGGCCTTGCTCCGCCGCCGCCGTTCCTCCCGGCGCCCGGCCGTCCGTCACTTCCATGGGAGGAGTGGGAGCAGATTTTAACAGTCTACCTTCTAGCGTCCGGAGCAGCTGAGTTCCCACCAGAGCGACGCAAGGATATTCTTCTGCATTGTTTCGGGGCGGAAGGGCAGCGTGTACGCCGGATTTTACCTGCAGCGTCAAGCGCGCAGCACCAGCACCAGCAAGCGTCGCAGCACCGGCAGTACAAGAGAAGCCTCCCGCGCCCGCTACTGACGAGTACGATTCTGCACTCGTCGCCAATGTGGCATGCATTTGGGCGTGCGAACGATGGCACACTTACCTTTGGGGTCGCCATTTCAAGATTAGAACGGACCATCAGGCGTTTGTATCGTAGCTGTCGTCGCAAGTACGTGGAAGAAGGCCACTCCGAATTGCGCGCTGGAGTGCCCGACTCCTATGCTACAATTTCACTGTCGAGTACCGCAAGGGGTCCACCTACACGGTGGCAGATGCTCTGTCTCGGCTGCCAGCTCCTACGGCGGAGGCAGAGCTGGCCAAGGAAGAAGAAATTGTGTCCTTGGTCGAGCCGGCTTGCGTGACGAAGGAAGAATGCAAGCAAGCCGTCCTCAACGATGGCTGTCTGCAAACGGTCAAGTCGTTCGTGCTCGGTTCTTGGCCACCACAAAAGTCCGTACCAGAGGAGGCAAAACCTTTCTACTCTGTGCGCAAAGAACTTTCTGTTGTTGATGACCTCCTACTGCGCGCAGAGCGCCTCGTTGTTCCGTCCTCGCTCACGGCTCAGTTCATCGCCGTCGCCCACGGACACATCCGGGCATCACGCGCACAAAGGCGCGACTTCGTGAGCTGTTCTGGTGGCCACGAATGGACAAGCAAGCTGAATCTGCCGTGAAAAACTGTCACATCTGCCTGGAGGCAGATAAGTCCGCCAAAACATACCAGTGCCATTGCAGCCTGTTACTGGCCTGAAAGGCCGTGGCAGAAACTGGGCCTATTGTTGGCCCGTTGGAACATGCCCCTCACAATAGCCGATTTGCTATAACGTTGGTGGATTACCATTCCAAATGGCCAGAGATATATTTTTGCAGCGAAGTGGCCACAAGCACCGTGAAAGACTTCTTAAGCAGTGTGTTCGCCCGTGAAGGATACCCGGAGGAGATTGTTTGCGACAATGGGCCGCAGTTGACTTCACGTGAATATATAACCTTTCTTCAAAACCGAGCCATCAAGCTGTCGCATTCGTCTGTATACTACCCCAGGCGAATGGGCAAGTCGAAAGGTTCAACCGAACTTTGGAGAACTTCATCCAAGTTTCACTCCTCGAAGGGCGACCTATCCGACAAGCAGTCATAAAATACCTCGCTATTTACCGCTGTACTCCACAGGCTACCACTGGGGTTGCCCCAGCAGTTCTGCTGCATGGGCGAATGCCCCGAACCAGATTGGATGTCGTGGCGTTTTACGGCACCAGCGTTTGCAAAAGACCCAGCAAAGGAACTGGCGCGACTGCGCCAAAGGGTCTGGCTTCAACAGCAAAGCAGCAAGGAGTACACGGATCAGATGAGAGCTGCTAAGGATCCTAAGATAGCTGTGGGTGATTTCGTTCATTTCAAGAAGCCGTCCGTTCACTTCAAGGGAGATCGCTCATTTTTCTCGCCAACTGAAGTCTGGAGAAGAGGGACCTGCCTGTTTCCGCCTTGCGGACGGCCGCACATGGAACGCCTCCAAGCTGTCCCCGGGTTCCCGAGAGGGGCACGAGTTCACCATAACAACGTTCGGAACTACCTGCGCCGCAGCTTCCGGTTCGAGTGCCGCAGCCTGCCCTGCCGCCGCCGCCCTCTCCCGGGTCGCAGCCGCCACCTACTGGCGTACTGCAGTCTGCCGTACCACAGTCGCCTGCTCCTGACCGCAACTGCCTGTATCGGAGCCTGCCATGCTGCAGCCGCCTTCTCCTGGGCCGCAACCGCGGTCTTCTGGCGTGCTACAGAGCTCTACGAGCTCACTAGCGTCCCCACCGGCCGTCCCGAGACCGCCGGCCACCGGCCTGGCTCAAAGACTATCATACCCACTAGTTGTCTGTGGGTATAGCACAGTGAGTATGTAGAGTGTAAATATGTATGTGTATACAGCGTGTAATATGTACAGTACATGTATAGGGGTTTCTAACACTTAGTAACAACTAATCACTAAATATAAGGAATGGAGTATGTTATATTCAGTTGCGGTTTTACTTTGTGTTTTTTCACCCCCAGGGGGCGCGTCTGTACTTTATGTATATATTTGATGTGTTGTGTACAATAAGCGTCTTTCGTACGGTGGTGCTGCAGGTGCTTCTTACGTCCTTCGCAAACACCACACCGCATGCGTACAAACATGCATTCAAACTGTTATCATCAAGGTTAGGATTGATTTCTACTTGTGACTATATGAATGCGGGACTATATGAATGCGGTGCTCAAATTCGGGAACAGTTTGATATTGCACGATAGATTCTGGTAATGCGTTCCAGTGCCGTATTGTGCGTGAATAAACGGAACATAAGTGTTGATGCCTACGGTTGCGGTACGCCGTAAGCGCAACTACGCTTACAGAGTACGCGGCACGTGGGGGTCATTAGTAGCCAATCACTCTTTATTCCTTCACTGGCGGCCTCGTTACTCATTGTGTTAAGCTTTTCCGGGGCAATACTAACTCTTCCACCTTCAGAACCCAGGAATTGTAACGGGGAGTAGGTAAAAGCAGCCAACAAACCAGGAAGCAGAGCACAGAGCGAATGTAGCAGTTCCTTGACGTAAACATAAAAATAGGTAGGAGGAAGAAATGAACGCCGAATCCTAATAAGGTCGGTCTGAGCAGTACAGCCTTGTGAAAACACGAGTAACACGTTATTATGAAAGTATATTGCAACACTAAGATCAGAAAAGTCTATCACTTACAAAGCAGATGAGGCAACCAAGACAGGATTATGACTGTGGAACGTGAGGAACATTTTCTTCACGACACACGATGCCTCGAGACTGGCACAGCAGCTTGTTTCAGGGAAAGAGGCACCTTCTGGTCCCTCCCGGAAAACCAGCACCCATTCCTGCATCATGTCGATCCTACTTTGGCAATTAGGTTACCGGAACGACTTCCACGTCGGCTAGAGACTTTGTTCCATCGATTACGTCTCAGCGTAACTCTCACAAATTCCTAACAGCGAACCCGTATTGCGACAACTGCGGTTTACCGGAAACAGTCGAGCATATCTTACTGGAGTGCCCTACATACAGTCAAGCAAGAAACGACCTCGCACAGAAGATTGACTGCCTCAACCACAGTTTTTAACTTTAAAAATCACTTCCTGGAACATGGCCATCTCCCTCGTTGCAGCGTAAAGTGCTAGCCGCATTATTTGAATACCTCCATGACATCGGTGTCGCTGAGATGCGATAGGAATAGAACATCCTTGCACTGTGCAGCCGTCTATAGACTTTTCACGTGTCGCACCGACGGTCCCCAACACACACGCTACTTCCTGTTTTTTTTTTTTTTTTTAACCAAAGCTTTCTGCCTCTACCAGCCAATGGTTCTTTCGCGGCGTGCGGGACAATAAACTCTCAATGCGGCGGAGGATGCGGCGGGTAAGGGGATGGAGGGGGGGGGGGGGGGGGGGGGGGAGGTTTCACTTACGGAAGCACACGGTAAATGGCGCGGCGAATTGACCGAGCGTTCCCCACGGGGAGGTGCCTGCTCGCCGGCGGGCGCGTCGGTGGTACGGCCGTCTCGTCTGCTTTAGTGGCGGTCGTTTAGGGCCTGTTTTGGCGCACCTTCGCGTCCATTGCGCCCTTCCTTTGCACTGCTTGATTAACTTGTTCGACAGCACCTAGCCCGGCCGTTGCTACGTTCGTTCGTTGCTACTCAACAAGGAGTAGAGGAGAAGAAAGGTTGTCATTCGTCGTCCTGCGAGCTCAAGACACGTACCGGGGGTACGCGACACAAGAGGCTCTGTGGAGGGCGACGGCCAAGGTGGCTAAAATGTCACATACCGAATTTACCAACTACCCATGGAGATTCTCATCGTCCCAAACAAGCCCTACATGATCACCACAAACATCGACGTCGTCGACGGGCTTGTCACACGGAGCGGTGGGAAGTCTCAAGCTTTGCGAGCGAGGAGTGGCGGTCTTGACGCGGCGGCGCCGGTTTCGATCCCACGACTCTCTGCCGCGACGGGAGGTACTTGGCGCTCTTCCCACTGCGCTAACCAACCGAGACACGAGCATGGCTACGAACGCGCCTTATGTCCTTCACTCAATCAGATGGGTGCGCGCCGTCAAGAAGACCTATAACAACGTGTCGAGTCTTTACATGATGTGTGGCCAATGTTTCACCGGTTTTACCGATAAGCATTTTAGCTTCGCCCCTCTCATCATCATTCACTTCGTGGAGATGCGGGGGATTTTTTTTACTTCTTTTTACCTCCCCACCCCGCATGAGTAGCACGTAGGCGTTAACATGCCGGCAGACCTCTCTGCTTTCCTCTAATAAAGAGCCTTGGATCTCTCTCTTTCAAAACGCGACTGCAAGTGCCGCGTTGAAGCTGATGCAAGTGAGAAGATGCTGGTGAAATGTATTAGCAGTAGAACGCAGGTGTTGTGACCCTATGTATGATCGTGCTGTGACGATATATATTTTGGGTTGGGCAAGGATGAGCTTATTTCTCAAGGCAAGCGTATCAAACGATTCGTGAAGCCGCCATTGTTACGTTATTTTTAATGGCTAATGAAATCGGCTATGCCAATGTCAGCCTTCGTAGAAGACATGCATTGCTGTTAACGCAAGGGGGAATACAAACAAGGAGAGGTGTTGCGAATAATTTCTGCTGTAGTAAGTTACATGCTAACAGCACAATGTTGCCACATGTCGAAGTATAGTTTTATATGGTGCTTCAATGCGAAGTAATTTGAAACGAGGCGAATCTACGTCTAATGTATCCTAAAGTTCCATTAGTTTTATTATGTGGGTTATGATGCTGAGTACGAGTCAGCTGAGCTGATTACAATTCTTTATCAGCTACTAATTCTGAATGAAAGCTTTTAATCAATCAGGAAAGCTAGTTTCTTGAAGTATTTGTGGCCCATTGACTTACATTCGGTAAATGTACATTCAAATCTCGTTACTACGAACACCAGGTTAACGAATTTCTCAAATTTCCAAATATTTTCAGAATCCTCGCCAGATTGCTATATTTCCAATGTAAAAGTATTTACAACTACGGATTTCAATATAGCGCATATTTGAAATTAACGCACGCAATTTATTGTCCCCATTACAATAGAGGAACGTCAGCATTTACGAATTCGGCTAAAAATAACAGCGTCGCTACTCTCGCGTGAAAGAGAAACCGCCGTTTCGCTGTGTAATCCTGAGTGCAGTAGCTATCATCATCACCGTGTAAAGTGCCGATCGCTAATACCACACACAAGGATGTGGTTAATGTGCAGTAGCCTAGCAGGCCTACTCGTGTTAGCATTCTTTCCTCTTTCGTTGGGCTGGGAGACGGTGGCCGGTCGGTCGTTCTTTACGCTAATCACTTGTGCAGACAGCTGTTTTTTTATTGTAGGGTGATTTTTCACCGAAGTTTGTGCCAGATCCAAAGATGAATGCAGTTAGCCACAAAGCAAAGAAGAAGCGAGAGCAGTCATCACCTTTAGTGACGATGGCGACGCGAAGGAAGGCGACTGTGGTTCACCGAACACAGAAAAAGGTGAGATCGTGTCCAACATTTATGTTTTACTGCACATGAACAAATTCCGCACTTTCATTGCTCGGTGCAGTGACGTTCCCGATTAGGTATTGTGCAAGGTAGAATATGTAGAGGCATTCATAATGGGTCGTGCTGCTGCACGCGCGAGAAGAAACTAACTTATTGTTTTTTTTTCAAATAAAGTAGCTTTGAAGTGAGATCAACATTTAAATTTGAGAGTTTGCCTGTCTGCACACGCGTCTACTGCTAACATACGTCGTTTTTATTCCCAGGTTTGAGCACTGGCTCATAACCGCGAGTTTTTCATTACAACGATATTTCAAAATAACGAACGATTTTCGGTGGTCCTGCGTGATCCGTTATATCGAGATTTGACTGTATTAATTTGATACTTGCCGCAACAAGCAGGAATATTTCTCACATGATCCGACTTTAGCACATTTTACCACTAAGCAATATCCACAAATAGGCCTGTGTCTGATTTGAACAGTGCTACTTTAGAATTTCAATGCTACTTTGTGCTACTACTTCAGTGCTACTTCAATGCTACTTTGTAATTTCAACAGCCACAAGAACAGGCCGGTTTCAGGAAAAGTTTATCACCATTAGACCATATCCATGCTATTAACCAGCTAATCGCAAAATGTTCGGAGTATAATGCTCCTCTCTATATGGCATTCATAGATTATGAAAAACCATTCGACTCAGTGCCCACAACAGCGGTACTAACGGCGTTACGTGAACACGGAGTAGACGAGCCGTACATTGCGCTCTTCAAAGAAATATACAGTCGGTGCACGGGAACTTTGCAGCTCCATCAAAGGACTTGTAAGCTTAGTTTATTTGTAATAATTAGTTCACAGTGAACATGTAAACACTACACGGTTCCCGCCTCCTGTCAATATAGGGCCGTCTGCGGACAGACTGTGGTTACTGAAAACGGCTATAGATCTAGTTTTATCGAAACTATCTCGCAACAAATTATATGAGAATTATTTTAGGAATAATTTTAAGTTATGCAAGCATGTCATTCTGCGATCAATATACAATAGACTCTCAATAAACGGAACTTCAAGGGACGGAAAAGATTAGTTCCATTTAACACGAGTTCCACTTACTGTGAGAAATGTGCAAAAGTGCAAATTTATGGGAGTGCACACGCTAATACCATTTCATGGAACGCTAAGCACTAGAAAGTGAATGTAGCTGATACTTTTTTCAGAAAGGAAGAAAACTACAAGTGGTTTAGGCACAAGTAATTTTTTGGCAACAATTACTTACTGTGAACTAAGAAATGCACCGTTTCTAGTCCTTGCAACTGCATCTACGGATCTTTTTTTCCATGGCATTAAGCTTTGGACAAACGTTTCAGATCCTGGTTCCTTTTGAAGAAAAAATAATTCTTAGATACTGCACTACTGACAGTGCTCCTTCAAATGCGGCACGTTTTACGGTAGCTACTCCTTGAGATTCACGTTCCGGTTCATCCTTCTCCTAATCGTACACCTCTGCAACAATGCTGTCCACTGTGTTCTCAGGGCAAGTCGCAACCCCACTGTCGATGTGCACATACTCATTAGTCCAGTTGGATTTCCTTTAAACCACACTGCTCTGTTACCTCCTGCCTCTCAATGGCATCTTCACTGTCACATTCAGGCAAATCTTGCAAGTCGGATGTCTGGTCACTTGTAGAAAATCCCGCATGCCTGAAGCAATTTGCTATAGTGTTAGCAGTCAGCGGCCTCCTGCCATACGGGGTGGGGAGCAGTCAGCGATGAGGTAAATAAGCCTGCTGCATGATGCCGCCCTGCAAGCAGGCTGGCCACGATTGTTGTTGCCAAGAATCTCCTTGTCGTGAAGGATCCTCGTTAAAGGGGCCCAGAAAGGAATTTCGAGCACACTAAATGAACTAGCGCAATCGTTAGACTGGGTCGTCAACGTCATCTGTGCCAAGTATTACTCTTTTATGCGCAGCGGAAAGCTCACACTTTTATTGCGAAGTTTGTCGCTTTTTAAAAGCAGAGCATTTCTTAGCCTCGCCTCTTCCTGCGTCGGACGGCGTCCACAGCTCCGCGTCCGCAGCAGGTGCCCTCTCCCCCTTCCCTCCTTTCTCTCAACAGCAGCTGGCGCGCGCATGCGTCGTGGTCAGCCCGTTCGCTCAATCGCATTCTCGGCGTACCGGTGCGTGATAGCAGCGCGGTGGGGCGTGGAAGGGCGCGCGCTGCTTGCGCATGCGCGCTCTCCCCCCCGTACTGCTCCCCCTCTACTGCACGCGCTGCAAATATAAAGCGGCTAGCGGTCGCTCGTGCTGCAGTCACTGCGTTGCTCCTTCCTTCCTTGGTGGACGCTCGCTCCCACGTTAACTCGTGTCTGCTACTCCAGCATCACGGAAGAAGCGATGGAAGCAACACTGCCTTTAACCAGTACTGAGGCACCAATGTCTGCATTTACTCGTGTTCCCCTCGCGGGAAGGCGCGGGAATTTTTTTTTTTTCTCACCCTTCCTTTCGTGTTTTTGTACGCCTCCATCTTCACATGTCTACGTCGCCCATTCCCAGATGTTCGACAGACTAGACATCCTGCTATTGGGCGGCTTTTTCACGCACTTCCGGCAAAGAGATGAGTCGTCGCTCAGCGTAGGCTCCCCGTGGCTGATCTGCCAGCGGAGTGCTGGAGTGCTTGGACATTTTACGACAAAAGAAACAAGTGTAAACAAACGCGTAACCGTTTGCATTGAATGCAACACGGCCATAACACGACAGGGATATTCGAGTAAGTTCCATAAAGAAAGCGTTGAAGCCCGGTGGCACTTCTTTCGTGCAATCGCAGAGAACGCCCTGAGCCGAATTCCGGTTTGACGCATACTTTTTATTCAACTTCAAAAACAATCCAGAGATGCGTTTCGAACGAACACAACGCCCACAACATGCGTTGCAAGTCTGAACCGCGATTGACAGACGATGGGTTGCCTCCTTCCGCCCGTCGTAAATTAGGCGCTCACCTCACGCGTGGTTTGGGGGGCGAACAGCAATTCACTTAACTCTGGCGCACAAGCCACGCACACTGCACATACCCCATGCCAGGTTGAGTCATGCGTCGCTCGAGAAAGATATTCCAGACCATGGGAAGCACATCCACCACAGAAGACAACGTCGCATTTCATCGCGAAACAAAAGGGGTCCACAAGCACACACCCCTCGCCTCCTGTAATGCCAAACGCATCTCGCACTTCCCATGGGAGTGAGTAGTACGCCTGCAGTGCCCACATGTCGCAAGGTGGGCCCCGAGCTGAACCGGGATCACGCAACCGTAACTGACTTCTAGAGCGGTTTGTGCCTTTTTTGCCAAGGCAACCGATGTTTGAGATTGTCAAAAAAATGGCGCTCGCTCCAGCGCTAGAAAGCTCGGAGCCGCGGCGGAGCATGTTTTTCCAACGTTGCCGCTCCACCACGCGTCACCCCAAGCTGAACTGGTCACGTGATTGAATTTTTTTGTGCACGGGTTCTGCAAGGTAAATGTAACTGGTAGCGAAGCTTCCATAGAAGCCCATACGTTCAGAAAATGGTGGCTCTAAGCTGCTCATGGGGCTTAGCGCCATCTGTGTGAGGAGGAACACTTCCGACGGAACAAAAAATAAACGGATGTGACGCAAGATCCGGTCAAAGAGTGACGTCATTTTGGTACCATTAGCGCGAAAATTTGATTTCAAAATATCTTTAGCACGCCTCTGATCACTGAGGGCTCATGCCATTGCCATCTGACGCAAGTTGGCGACCCCTTGGCGTCTGCGCTTCAAGTGAATGCCTTCTTAGCTAGTACAGAACTCGTGACGAGAAACGTACTTAAGCATACTGTCGTATGATTCACCTCGGTTTTTAAAAACATCGTCCCATTTCTCTGAAACTTTATTCTGTATTCATGCCTTCCACTGCTGTACAAAAGCAATCAGTTGTTATTTTGATTGCAGGGGTGGCAAACCGGGCACCGGGAAGTACCCCCCCTTCCCCGACCGGAATTTTTTTTCTCTGCCCTGGGATGCAGAACCACATTTGACACTCGCCCCATCCCCCTCACCCCGACCCCCCCTCCTTCATATCAAAAATGTGCCCACTCCCACCCCCATACATTCTGCCAACGCCACTACTGGGGTGTTTAATTGCGTCGCACATACGCAGGTTTGCGTGCGTGCCTTAAGTATAGATCAAGGTTATATAATGCTTGCTCGGTTTGTGTGCTTCAGTTCTAAGAGAAAAAATAACGCGTAGTCATGCTATAATGAAGACATTTGAATTTTATTCCACCACAAACATAAAACACTTTACCACACTGTACAAAATCAGCACGTATACAATAAGTACAAAATGTTCGTGGGTACGACATGCATTATGATTTTCCTTACGAGCCGAAAAATTGACTTTACCCGTAACACATAGCATTATGAGCAATGAAAGCTCAACAGCAGACCTACTTCGAAACAAGAGAACAAAAATTCCCCCGCATTTCCCGAGGGGAGAATGTGAAAGTGCGAATACACGGTTGTCGGCCCGCTTGCGGCGCTTGCGCTCGGCCCCCCGCAGCCCACCCCCTCGCCGCCTTCTCTTCCATCTCTTCCATCGGGTTTGTAGTATCACGTGTACACCACGCAGTTATCAAGCCGCTATAACGCCGCTGAGTCGCCAACGCACGCCGCTGACGACGTAGTTTGAATGCGTTAAAGATATAAGGCGCGTCAACACTGATATCACCGTCGCGTCCGTGGCTTGATCGGTTAGAGCGTCGCGCTGCGGCCGCAAAGTCCGCGGATCGAAACCTGGCGCCGGATGCTGTTTTTCTTTATAGAGGAGCACTGCGGACGCCGCCGCCGCCGACGCCGGCGATGGATGGTTGGGGTCGCTTATAAAGTGTATTCACACTTAAAAACTAGGCACTGCATCTTGACGCAGAAAACCGGGCCGCAGTAATGCCGATTCACGAAAGTGCAGCGAGCACACCGCAGCTGTCCCGGCGTCTTATCAAGTAGACATGGGTTTCTACCGAGCTTCACTCAGGATTCACGCCGGCAATTTCATGGTTTCATTGTTTAGGCAAGTGTCGCAACAGATAAGTAAAAAAAGAAAACATGGATCAATGCAAACGAAAGCGACGGCAGTAAGTAAAAACACATAGCAGGAAAGATGTGTCAGCAGCGCAGCACAGAGCAGCACAAAACAGTACTGCGATGTAGAGGTTGCTTGCGCATACAAGTGCGGGAAGCAACGAGCACTACAAGCGTTGTAATGCAAATAGAAGACACTGAGATAGACAATTAAAGCGACTCGTTTAAATTCGAGTGGTACTACGCTGACAAGTCCTAGAGTAATTGACACCACTTGCTCCGAGCCAGCCTGAGGTGAAATCAAGAGATAACTGTGACATAACAAAGCTTTAAACCCATTTTTTTAGAAGCACCACCACTCCCCTTACACAACCCCCGTGCACGTATTAACAGTACTATAGTTTCGCGTTACCTGTGGAAATGAGAGGAAAATGGTGCAGTGAAACACCAGGCGTACGGGAGTTGCTGTTGCAACCTTGTACAGCACATCGTTTCCGTAGGTACCGAGGAAAGCGCTCCACTCCAACCGTTGGCAGCATCGTCCCGTAGTTCACCGTGCCCGCCGGACACGGTACTAAACGTGTTCACCGACGATACAACGCACCTCGCAACTCCACGCACAGCAAAAATTATGTGCACACCAAATTAACAAGGAAAAACGAATGCAAATGCGCACCACCAAAACATGCGAGGGGCGTTTCCTAGCAGACGAACTTTAGGCGCGCCTTTCCGAACACTACAATGACTGCATCACAGAGAAATGACATGTGCCATTCTTCAGAGGGCGCTACAAAAAAGGTTTTTGAGAATGAACAACATTTTCATAAGTTCTTTGCACACTGTGCCTAAATAAATGTGATTCAGAAATAAATACAGTTCGTAAAATATAAACGTTGCTTTATTGTTGAAAAAAACTTTGTTTTTTGTTACTAGTGTTTGTTCCCTCCTCACCTATATCGCGCTTCAATCGCTACTCCCACAAGCCCCCATGCTGATGTCGCTGGCAATAGGTTCTGAACCGCTTTTCGCCGGAAGCTTCGCTACCATTTATATTTACCTTGGGTTCTGTATCGGTTTAAAATGTCTTTTTCACATGCCGCCGGCAGGAATTACCACCGCCGCAAAATAAGACCCGGCACCAGCGGGGACACATCTGATACGGCGCTTTTTGGATAAACAGTGCGCGGTGCATCAAAGGGAACGAGCGCACGACCCTCGGTGTGCGGCTGCGAGTTCGCCGCCGATAAAAAGTCATGTGCCGCCAGCAACGTACACCGCGAAAGGGCAAGGCCAGGCCGCCGCATCATGCGGCCAGATTTTTCGTTCGCTTTTCCAGCCTTGAGCGGAGTGCGGGATTCATGGTGTCAACAAAGCTTGCCCGTAGCAGACGACAGCTGAGCAGCGCAATATCGGAAGTACGTCACCGCTTCGGAGCGCAGCATCATGGGAGGGAAGGCTCGCGCGCCGTCAACAGCGGAGAGTAGTCGAAAGGAGGAGGAAACGCGGAGCGACGATAATGCGCGTTTTTGATTTACGATTTCTCAGCTAATACTCATCACTTTAACAACTTTTTGGGGAGGAGATTGCTAATACATTGCTTTATTTGGTTACATGTACATCTATGCATCGGCGAAAGGTATTTCAGGCCCCCTTTTTAAGCTTCTTTTCGGGACGCCGTGCGTAAGAGCCGCTTTCGAAGTCAAGAATGATGTCCATCTTCTTTTGTAACGTAAGCGCATGGTGAACACGCTTCTGTGCTGCCATTGAAACAATGGAGGCTAGAGGTCTCAACTTCGGGAGTTCTTACGAGCCAGCGAATTTTGATGGTGGTGACGCGGTAATGAAGCACGAATAGCACCACGATGGCCTGAACGAGGCGGCAAGAGCTAAGCTCTAAAACCTCGGTGACTTTAAAACGAGACCGAACGACTAGAACAACAACTGCGACTTTTCATTCGCCGCGCTTTCACGGCTGACTAAGAACCAGACGAGACTTCCAAAGCCAACAAGGCTAAAAAAACACAAACAAAACAGCCGGAACCAAAAAAAGCAATGGATCTGACAAAAAGTTCCATTTTCGGTTCCGTTTACACGGTGATGCGGAAATTTTAGTTTCCCATTACGAAAGTTTTTTTTACGTTATCTGAATACAAAACCAACCAACTTGCGGGTACTGTTCCCTTTAAGCGGCATTTTCCCTTTTAAACGATTTCCGTTTATCGAGATTCTACTGTAGTAAGTCACCATACTTAACTTAACATGCTTAACCCCAAATGCAGCTTCGCTGATCTTCCATTTTCCCTGTAGTGAAACGGCTCACGAATTTTTGGTGTGCAACCGCTAAGTAAAATACTGTATATGAAGCAAAACAACCCAATGAACAAAATTACTTTTAGTCCCCAAAATTATGAAATGTTTCGAATTCGGTAGAAGCGACAGCATGTCCAATATACAAGAAATATTCTTGAACCCACACCACCTCTGATATACCTGATATGCGTGCTTGCCAACATACGTGGTCAGCCGAAGAAATAAAAAACAATGCGCTA
This sequence comes from Haemaphysalis longicornis, assembly GCA_013339765.2. Taxonomy (NCBI): domain Eukaryota; kingdom Metazoa; phylum Arthropoda; class Arachnida; order Ixodida; family Ixodidae; genus Haemaphysalis; species Haemaphysalis longicornis. Next base: position 140,256,118 of record CM023450.1, read on the forward strand.
AAACCACAACACGACCAAAACAGGAGGTCATGTCTGATACACAGACAAGCAACAAAAAAACAGGTAGAAACCGCAGTGACAAAGGGAGAAAGGCTCGTACAATTTTATGCAGATGTAGCTTTATAACGTATGTTTCTGGAACTGGTCCGTTTTCTCCGTTTCATCGCAGGTTCGAGGAAACAAGTGCAGTTGGGTAAAGCCTGTTGCGAATAGTACTCGCATGGACACAAGCTACTTCATGAACGCCACTGTGGAATCTCGCATTTAGTTCCTCGAGCATCCTCGCACGATTTTGCTGTAGAATGCTCTCCGTCATTCCAAATGCATTTTGTTTTGTTCTACCGCTATTAGGAATCTGTCCTGGACCATTCTCAAAATATAGCTCTCATTCTGCGCTCATTAACCCCCTCCAGCATGGCTAATGCCGAGAGAAGCGCAAACTTAAACAACTGCATAAATAAACGCAAGGATACTTCCGAACAGCCCTCGCAGGTACACTTAACCCACGTCCGAGAGATTAGTGCAGACGAAGGACGCGTTTATGCAAGCCATTAGTCTAGTAGAAAAAATATCATCCGAGAACATTTTTCTTAAACCATCTGCTTACATTAAACACTCCGTATTCCAGTGAGTTCCAGGCAGTGTTTTCGCCAGTGCAGTTCTCAACAAGTAAAACGCCACAGATAACTTTCAAATAATTGTCCTCCTCCCACTTGATGTTTTCAGACTTTTGAAGCCGTGTCCCAGGCCTTAATGTAAACTCGCGCCCGTCTCACACAGGTTCATCAGCGAAGACAAAGCAGTTCACGAAGTTTTTTTTGGAAGACTAGCGATGCACAGTGCATTTTTACACCTGAGCACGTCGCGGGCACAGTTTTTGTGCTGTTTTTAAGTACCGCCGAAGCAGTTCTAGCATTGCAGAGCCGCCAACAGCTTTCACGAAAAAGAGTGCTTACGACCAATTCCCCGAAAACTAGAACGTATATGGTTCTTCTTCCCTTTGCCAATTGTTCGGACAGCTGGTGGGGCTTTGTCAGGGCTCTGAACTCTGAAAAGAAATATATTAAAAATGCGTTTCCACCACCCTCCGTATATCCAACTGGGCGTCTCTGCATTCAGATAGAAGGAACATTCTTAGATTATCTCTTCTTTCGCGGTTCAGGGGTTTCCAGTAGGTTTTCTTTAACCTTTCTTTCGGTTTACTTCTTCGTGCAGAGTAGTGGTGGTGGAGGCAGGGTCAGCAAATGCAACAAAAAACGTCTATTCATTGTGTGCAGACAGTGGGGCCGTAACGCTATTTAAAACTGGCTTCGGTGCTGATGAATGGTGGGCCAGTGACCGTTTCATTTCTAATGAAATTCTCGCCGGTGGCTTTGACGACGAATTGCATGCCGGTGGATGGGAAAAATAGAAATCCTCGGAGGACACACAATTAGCCGCGCACCTCCTAAATGATGAAAACGATATTAAAATGAGAAAACGAGACAATTACTCCCTGAGTTCTTCCCGCCGATCTACGTCTTTTTTTACGAGGAAAGTGCGCACCAAAAGGGCCGCTTTTCTCGCACAACTTTTTCACCTCTGAGAAAATACTCAGTAGAGGCCCCTAGTATCCCCAATGTGTTGCATAAAATTGTGACAGAAGCCACGTCATTTTAGCCGTTCACCCGACTCTAGCAATTTCACCCGCCGCGATTTCTCAGTGGCTAAGGCGTTGGGCTGCGGCTGAGCTCGAGGACGCTGGGTTCGATCCCACCCGGGGTAGCTGCTTTTATGACGGAAACGAAAAGCCAAAACGCCCGTGTGTCGACATTTCGGCGCCCGTTAAAAGATCCCCACGTTGCTAAATTAGTCCTAGAGCCCTCCACTACGGCGGCCCTCATATGACCAGGAGTAATCTTCTGCCGCGATGTATCTCACGATCAATCAACTCTAAGGACGTCCACAGGAGTGTCTGGGTTGCTTTGTATCTACGGCCTATTACCAAAGACTTTCGCGGTGTCGCCAGTTCCTTCGGCGGTTTTTCGTGCACGGTCCAGCTGCTATTTGAACAAACTAAGCGATGAGAAAAAGCTAGTACGGCTGATGTGTAAACATTTTTTGGCCTCCGCGTGTTCCTTGGCGTTCGCGTGCCCCGATGTGGCCTGAATCAGCTGCTATTTGAAACAGGTAGCGGCTGAGTAGGAAGGGGTGGGGAGGGGCGCCGCAAAGTAAAATAGAGAAACAGCATGAGCTCCACGGGCATCTACCGGCTGGTGCGGCTTTGCAAAAATGGACATCATAGCCGGTCCTAGGTATCCTTCCCCGCCATGCTCTCGCCGATATGCGAAGTCGGCTATGATAGCATACTAGAAGTGGACAGCGCTAATTTTGCGAATTTTGAACTTGTGTAACCTGAACAACCTGCTCATGAACACTGAAATGTTCATATAGCCGGGAAACGGCATAACCCAGGTATTTCGAAGGCTTTAGACACCATAAAAAAAGACATTAAAAACTGCTGTGAGATCGCGGTGGTATAGTTGTTGCCCCGACCGCGAACGGCGCAAGGCGTTGTCTCTTCGGCTTCCGATTACAAGGTAACTAAGTTCCTCGAATTCCGCTAAATAATCAATGCATCGAATGACTTAACTGTACAAAGAACCAACAATGTTTCAACGAAGTCAGTTTTAGTGTCCCTGCAGATAGGCTAATCAGCCTGGCCCTTGTTGGACATAAGTTGAGTACCAATGTGAGTTAATTGCATACGCCCCACCATGTTTTATCACAACCGAAGGAACACTCTTAGGGAAGGCGTCTCTACACAGGTCCAATCTTCGCCGTAGACCCTTCTAGATGGTAAGTCTATATCACAAAAAGCCGTTGCCGCCGCAGTGATGGAAGCATTATTGGGGGATCCAGGAAGTGCAGGATACTCAGGTAAACTCGTGGAGGACATTTGAACAAATGTACGGACATGATAATCCCTTATAAGAAACAATGGGAAGTTCCTATAAACAAGGGCGCCGGACTAGACACCCTCTATTTGGCATTGTTTATAGCCTCCTTAAAACGGGTATTTCGGAATATTGATTCGTAGAAGTCAAGGGTACAAGTAAACAGATAATGTTTGAGGCCACTCGAAATTTGCAGGCTGCGTTGTCTTCGCACAACAACAGCAAACTGGCCATTACGGAACTGTACTTGGAGAGCTCCGTCCGAGGGCTAGATATCATCATCAACCTGTCTACTCCCCACTGCAGGGCGAAGGCCTCTCCATAGATCTCCTATTATCCCGTTCGTGTTACTATGTGCGACCAATGTATCCTCGCAAACTTCTTGATCGCATCTGCCCATCTAACTTTCTGCCAATAACTAGCCAACTAACTTTAGAGCTAATATAGTTTGGAAAAATTGGAAGTGATGTCAGAGATGTGCAAAAAGGGTTTTTGCAACCTTAGTTAGCAAGTGCATATTTAGATATTCACTAGGACAAAAATGGTGCGGCCAATGTTTCTGAAAAGTCGCCCACTGGTGGTTGTCATTAAAGGGTGTGTAGAAACGGCCCGGAGGGTCGACACGCTGTCTGTGGAGGGAACCAGTGGAGACGTTGCCATAATAAGAACCACTTTAGTAGTCAGAAAAAGAATGAAACTTGAAATCCGTGAAGGTGAGTGCCTTCCTGCAAACCGTATACAAAACGAAATGCGACGCATGCGGGTCGCAAGTCCGTATGTCACAAAGCTCCATTAGCACAGGTGTGTCAGTAGCCTCTCTTGGACAAAGCATCACAGAAGGCCGAACGTTCATAGACAAGGGATGCATGCAGAATGCTGACTCCCATCCGGGCGTTCTGGTCGCACCATGAACGTTTGAACGAGTCATTGACATGTTGATGGCGGGGAGTTCAAGGTGTCAAGTCGTACATGGATGAAGTTCTAATATTTGGCTGCACTCAAGAAGAGTATAACGAAATGCTTAAAACCGGTTTGAACCGCCTGCAGGGAGGCTGGTAAGAATCTTTTCCGGCAAGGGAAAACGCCAAGAAACATTTCGTGGCCACCAACCCTAATGCAACAGGAATTTACCCAAGTTTTGACGAAGACAGGAGCAATTCAAGAGTTTCCAGGCCGATGTAGAAAAGGCTTCGAGTTGTTTTTGCGCCTAATCAGATTATGCACCCACTTCCTGAAAGGAAATGGTGAAGCGGCAGAACCATTGCATCAACTAACGGACAAAGCAGGTGTGTAGTTATGGAGAAGCCATCAACGAGCATACGATGATTTATACGGGCTACTAACGTCAGACTCGGAGCTTGTTGCAATATGGCGCACATTGTACCAGTCATGTTGCCTAGTGACACGTCACCAGTGACAACCGGAGCCGTATTGCCGCACAAAGACCCATGTAAGTTAAGGTTCCATGGTCATTCCGTACTCTGAAAAAGTACGGTGTACGCTGAAAAAAGTGAGCATAGTTATGTGTAAATGAGCGGGGGTTTGGTGGTAGTATTACCGGTAAGGACATTCCACCAGTGTTGGCGCGATATAGAAAAGTCGCGTAACACAAACCACTTTAAGTACATTCAGCACAGACAAGCGAGTACCTGAGGTAGACTACCCCAGAATGCCGCTCTGAATGGTGTTTTTGGCTGCGTACGTGTACAGCCTGCAGTACGTACTCAGCCTACGCGCAGCAGCGCCCACCCATTAAGCAGCATACCAGTACCAGAAACGGATGGAGAAGCATCACTCGCCGGGTTTCCGTCCCTTTTAGAGTCTGTTGAATGACTGCCACTAAAGGCGTTCGGAAAAAATCCTATTAACTACAAAAGAGCGTCAGGGCTTAAAGATAGGGTCATGTGCAGGTAGGTGACTGTCAACAAGAGTGGGTGGTGAATTTACGTTTCTGAGAGAAGAATATATACGAGTGGCGTTGCATCGCGATTGCATTGTTTGTGGCCAAGACAGTGTCAATAGCACGTGTGGTTTCCGGGTAGCAACACTCCGTTTCCTAAACGGTACACCACCTGTTGTAAGCACCTAACGCCGTGTACTGGTTCGCTTTCAACAATACCGGCGTTGTGTCACTCTGGCATTCTTCCGCCAACTGCTAATCACAACTCGCGTGTTAAAGCTTCACGGCTTTGAGGTTCGTCTCCGGTTCCGGTTGCAACAGCTCCTTTTTAAGCGCAGGCAATCGTAAGAGCTTTTAGGTCTTTATTTCTTTAAGGCGAAGCTTTCTATATCTTACCTACGCGAAATATCATAACTGCAAAACGCATCCACGAAGGCCACCTTTACACAGACATCATGATGATGATGATGAAAACGCGAAGCGCCTCAAGAAAAAAACGCTTCCCGTGGTCTGAATCGAACCTGGGTCCCTCGCGTCATGAAGCCTACGTCCTATCCGATTACGCCGTTACGGAACTGTTCAAAGCATTTTGAATTTGGACTTTGACTTTGAATCAGGTGTCATAAGAGAAATCTTCATGTTTTAAAATCTCTATCTAAAAAAGGGGGCTTTGATTTTTTAATAATAGGATTTTATTCAATTGTGCACTATCTTTTTGTAAATACGGCTGGCTGAGATTAATCATTTCTTTCTTTAACACCCCGAAAGGCCCTTTTCGGTGATTATGTAGGGGGGAAGGCAACATAAAAAAAGGAAGATAATAAAACATGTGTACAAATAAAACATACCGATTATTAGCATACACTGGCACAAAGGCGAATTTTCACATTTTTAAGTAGTCTTAAACAGCTGTCACTTTAAATAGAAAAAAATTGTCTAATCGCAATTTTGTGTACTCAAATCGTGGCCGGTTGAGGCCGATGCAGCTTCCTTTTCCAGAATGTCCGAAGTTTGTGCGAAACTCGAGAAAGACGGAGCTGTGGTAATAATAATAACTTCATTAAAATATTTCCGGGTAGGGTTAAAGCGCTTTAAACTGCGGTTCATGCTATTTGCTGATTATTGAGGTGACGTAATCGGTACAGCGCAGCGCGCACCAAGGATGCGCCAGTAGGGCGATGCGCATCTTTCAGTGCTTTCTCTCGCTCCACTGCTACACTGGTGGCTACTGGGGGCAAGCAAATCCAACTACTTTATTTATATACCGTTTTACTCTATAATCTGTATTTCCTTACAAAGTTCATTTTATTTTTATTCCAGGCGTTCATATCAGCTTTTTGTTTGAAATTTTCGTCCTAAGACGTAGTTTCTGCCGTCGGTGGCAGAGAGTGCAATCACGGGCTATGGCGGACTGGTAAAAAAAGAAAGCGGGCGATGGAAGCGCGCCACATTCAAAACAGTTGCTGCTCGTATTACGTTATCGAAAGCCTGCGCTTTTCCACCAAAATTTCTCGGCGCAGTCCAGTCTTCTTACGTGCTTTAAGGCGAAAGCCTGGCGATACGTATTAGCACTTGTTTTCTAATACATTTACTTGCGCCTTTTTTCGCTTCGTTTTTTTTTCTGTTGGCACGTTACTTTAACGGCTTCTTATCTGCTATTACGTGTTTCCGTCAGTTTCTTTTTCATTTTCGTCTTAGTGTGCAAACAGACTGGAACACGCCACAGCCTCCCTAGAATCGGGTTCGCGAGGCTGGTGTGCACCTGCCGTATAGTGACATCACGTCGGGTGTCACGCGGCACGCACTATTCTGCAACTTTACATTACAAATTCACAGAGTGATGGATTTTGCGAGCCTGGCACATTATCTGGCGTCAACACGTCTCCCAATCGCGCCAACCCGCAACGGCGCTGGTTGAGCGAGGTGCAACGCTTCGATAGTCGTGTGCAGGCATTTGCTCCCCGTGTTCGAAACCCTCTGTCCAAATTCTGTGCATAGACTCTCAACCCGCACAACACTTTCTCGACAACAGTGAAGTTCCTCCTCGGCTGTCACAAAATGCGCTATACTAATATTAGCGCCACGGGCAAGGATTAACTCGTACCATCTTGTTCCTGTCATTCAGTCAACACCCAATGTGTAAAACCTCCACAAAGACGTCCCATTTGGTGAGGGATTATCGTAGCAAGGTCACTTGGGGTGCCCGCCAGCACAGACATGAATGAAAAAAACTGAATGTCTACCAATGACGTCGTTGTTGATATGGTTCAAGACGAGGGAAAAGAGATGACCATGCCATCGGGAGCTAAACCCAATGCTCAATGACCCTTCTCGAGCACCCGCAATGACCCACGTCGACGATTCTTGACGGCTGCACATGGCGCTGTAAACAAAGCCTATCGGCAGACGTTCCATTCGCTAGCAACCCCTGCAGGCGCCAGACTGTCTGCCCTGCTAGTAAACATAATTCAGTATAAACTCGTTCCAGAGCGAGATGCGTCTCGGGCTCCAGCTCCCAAGCAAACGAAGTAGTGACAGTACACCATCCGCTAAACCTCAAGCGACACAGGCGCAATCGCACGGAGCACGTTTGGCATTTTCAGTGCGCCCAGGTGAGGCCGCTCAAGTTGAGAAAGCACAGCTAGTACGAACATCCGCGTGCAGCGCCGTCTAGAATCGAGTTGCAATATGCAATCTGTTATATAATGTAGATAACCCAACCATTCATTACAAAACTCCGGCCTGGCCCCAGCCTTCTTTTAAAGCTCCGCTTAGTAAAAGCGGCGTGGGGCGCTCCGATTCTCTCGGTGCTCTGTTCTTCTACTGAAATTTTTGCTACGTGTTTTGATCGTGGCTCCAGTGCAGCTCAACGCAAGCTCCGCATAGCAGGAAATTTTTTTATCTTATCATCACTGGGAGATTTTTATACATGTTGGTAAAATCCTTAAAATGTGTACATTACAACTGCAGTTAAAAGGCACCTAAAAGAACAGTTCCAAGAAGTACGTTGTCTATAATGTTTTGTGATCACCATTGTTAGGATAATAAAAAATTGGCACTCTGCAGGTGGCCGCTGCAAAGTGCCGGAAGGAGGGGCTGATCTTGCGAACTGAACAGGCAACGCAGGCCAAATTAGCTGCACTCACCAGTGGCGGCCGTCCCTGGTGTCACATTCCACCAGAATGAGCCAGCTACGAGGAAGGGACGTTGGCTGGCGCATGATTTAACCCGTTGCCGGTTGTCCTCAGTGCCCAGAGGTTCTCCCTCCATTGACAGGAATACAGCCACTGCAGGAGAGGGACGAGGGATTCCCCACACGTCAAAGCTCATGCATAGAAACTCTTGATTCTGCCAGGTTCGCAGTCCACCAAACGGTGTGCCTCCCACAGCTCCTCCTGTTCGAACCGACGGGGTACCCGTTGACACTAGCGGTTTCCCGCTGTGCCACTCAACCATCTGCCCGGATGGCCTGGTGCGCAAACGCCCCTGACTGTCCTTAAGGAAACGAGCTTGCCGAGGCACATCCAAGCCCGCCACACTCACGAGCTTCATGTACAAGCTCCCCCGCCCTCTCTATTCAGGAGAAGCTAACGCTCTGCAGGAGCCGTATACCCCGCGAAGAACCAGCAGGCAGCCCACGGACCCAGGGCCCAACCACGCACCGAGGCGCCATCTATCACACTCAGCCTTCTTCCAGCTCGTCTAGCTCAATTCCAGCGGACGGCGCCTGAACCTTGCGGTGGCGCCGTCACTGGAAGACAGTGCAAAGGCCCCGCTCTCCTGCTCAATCGACAAGACCAGCTCTCCTCCCAGGAAGCACCGCATTAGGGGACTTCTGCCCGCGAAGCCACTCAGAGGACTTGCCCAAGAGTGGCCAAGCGGGACTTTTGCCCGGTGTGCCACGCAGAGGACCTGCCCATGCGCGGCATACCAGGACTTTTGCCTGGAGCTCCATCCAGAGGACTTGCCCAAGGACGGAACAACAGGACTTCTGCCCAAGACACCGCTCAGAGGACTTGCCCAAGAGCGCCGTAGTGGGACTTTTGCCCGCCCGCCGGCCAGAGGACTCTCCCAAGGCCAGCGAAACGGGACTTTTGCCCCTAATGCGAGCAGCTCGAGGACCAGCCCAAGAACTGCTCGGTGCTTCCATAGTTACCTATGATGTTGGGTACGTTATATATTTTTTGCGAATGTTGTGGCGGAGCACCTGGTGGCTACACTCCCACTGCCACCATGGCCTGTATCACCAATGCACTCAGCCACAACACCCGATGACGATTAGGGACTGGCGGCATTTTAGGAAGAGCAGCTACAGGAAGCATCGTTGCATTAAGCGCAGAGAACTGGTGTAGTACGCAAGTGGTGTGGTCTTGAAAGAGAGAGAATAAGCTTTTCTTATTTAGAAAAAAGTTCATTTGCAGACTTCGGGGTTGGCTTCCTCAGTACAGGACACCTTGGGCTCAGGCCGCATCAAAGCCCTCTCCACCAGCTGACGCAGATCTCGAGGGTGGAGCTGGCCAAGGCACTGTCCCAAAGCTCACGGGTGGAATAGAGGACGAAGAGGAATAAACGACCCTATGAAGCAAAAACAAATAAAACATGAATATGCCTATGAAGCAGTTAACCTTGGAAAAGAGTTCTTAATCAAGGTGCCCCTTGAGACCGTCCGGCCTTTTGGGCTCTCTTCCCCAGCCAAAGCTGATCGCAGGTTCCGATTTAGAAACTGCTCTCTCTCGGTGATCAGGGGAAGGGAAGTGTAGGGGCGTAGGTTGGGGTATCACAGGCACACATAATATGGTAGGGGAGCCCGGAGCCTCGCAGAAGTGGCATTGCGAGGAGTACAGGGTGGGAGCCAGAATATGGGCTCTAGTTGCGTGGGGAAAGGTGTTGGTTTGGATGCCTCGAATGTTGCGTTATTGTTCTTTTGTGAGGTTTTTTTTGTGTGGAGGAGGGTACATTGTTCGCTGCAGGCGGTAGTGCCTCACAATGTCTTTTAAGTACAAGAAGTTCCTGCTCGCCTAACTCCTGAATGAGATCTCGGGCATGCTGATGGCCAGCCGTGTTGCCGGGCACGTCGGCATGGGCTGGAGCCCAGATAATCCTTACGCGGTGTTGTGGAGGATGCTGGAATGGAATTTGTGTGGCGGGCGGTGAGATGAAGCCGCTAGAGAAAGCTATACATGCTAGTTTGACGTCCGTGATAGTGATCTCCGCAGAGGTTTGGGTAATTGCTGGGGAAACGGCCACTACTTCTGCCTGTAGTGCTCGGGTGGAACGAATTGATGCACTTGTGAGGAGGGCTTGAGCTGTAGTCACAGCAGCGGTCGTAGCTCTCCTTTCGGGGTAGGAGCTAGGCTGCTCTGTGTATACTGCGGTGGCGTTGTGGCCGTAGCGTTTGAAGATAGCTTTCGCTCTGGCGTCTCTGCGGTGTCGGATGCATGTTCCGGGGCAGCGGGGCCACATCAATGAATTGGCGAATCTCATGCGAAATCTCGGTCGCATCGGCCGGGGGTGTTGAATCGGTGAGCGCAAGCACAGTAGGTCAGAATTGTTCTGCTGCTTGAAGTCGAGCTGAGCCGTAATAATTGGTTCATATGATCAGCTTCGAGAAGTTCATCTAAGGTATTACAAACACCCAAATGTAGAAGTTTCTGCATCGAGGTGCTGACGGGTATCCCAAAGCCAGCTTGCATGCATTGCGTACGATAGTTTCTACCTTGTCCTTTGAGAGAACAGCTTGGGACGGGGAAGTGGGGCTTGGTTACAACGTTTTACAATGTGATAGCGTTTCCCGGAGGCCTCGCAGATCGCAGAAGCGGCACTGCGAAGGGAAACATGTAGGAGTGACTTCTGGTGGCCGCGAAGGTGCATGGTGCTGGACACCACAAGCGCGAAGGTTCCGGTTTCGATTCCGGGCCGTGGCGCCTGCTTTTCTGTTTTGACAGGCAGAAAGAAGCGCTGCTGTGTCGACATTTCCTTGCACAACAAGGGTCTCTAAGGGTTCAATTTTGTAACTATCCTTTTTCAGATACTGTTCTTTTAACCAGGACGTCTGTCGAAATAAGCCGGGCTAGAGCAGGATGGCGGAGCGGAGGACAATAATACGTTGGTAACGTCCCGGAAGTACTCACTCAATGACGCAGTATTTGCAATGCTCATGCAAAATGCATTTTCTTTTGAATAAAGACCGCAAATGACTGCGTAAAGTCAATGGCCTGTTAAAAAGTCTTAATTTACTTGGTTTATTCCGCAACGACACTCCAGGGACCCGCCACGGTGGCTCAGTGGCTAAGGCATTGCGCTGCTGAGCACGAGGTCGCGGGTTCTATTCCCGGCCGCGGCGGCCGCTTTTCTGATGGAGGCGAAAAGCAAAAAACGCCCGTGTGTACGAGATTTCGGCGCACGATAAAGATCCTTAGGTGGTCAAAATTAATCCGGAGCCCTCCACTACGGCGCGCCTCATCGCATGCGTTGCGTCGGCGCTTTAAACCCCACAATCAATCAACGACACTCCAGGGGTGCTATTCCAGAAGGCCCCAGATAGCTGGCTGCCGAGTTTCCAGCTGCTAGAGTAAACAAAGTAGTGATAGTACAGCATCCGATAAACCTCAAGCGAAACCGGCGCAGTCGCGCGGAGCATGCTTGGGATTTTCAGCGCTCACGGTTGAGGCCACTCACGTTGAAAAAGCACAGCTTGTGCTCACTTGCGCGTGCCGCGCCATCTAGAATATAGTTGCAATATGGACTCCATTGCGTAAAGTAGATAACCCAGCTATTCATTTTAATAGTCAGGCCTGGCCCCAGTCTTCTTTTAAAGCGCTCTCGAAAAGTGGCGCGGGTTGGCCCCGATTTTTTTCACTGTTCTGTTCTTCGACTGAAACATGTTTGCTGCGTAGTTTCAGTCTGGTTCCAGTGCAGCTCATCGCGAGCCCAAACCAAGTAAGGGAAGAAGTTCAGTGGGGCGAAAGTTGTGTGCCCTTCTCCCGACTGTCACACGTGACCGGCTTTGTTCACGTGCGGACGACGAGCGTAGTATCAGAAATCGCCCCATTTTAGCGTGTAATGAGCGTGTTTCAGCTTTTTACGACTGCGTTTTAGACGTTGAAGTTGTGTCATCTCTCGTTGATTGTGTTCTTGCGGTATATGAATACTGCCGCCTTGGGAAAATCTTGTCATCTTGGCTGCTCCTATCGTCCGGACTAGAGCGAGCACTTCGTTCGGACCGAACCCTTACCTCCCCCTGCGACTGTGGCGACGTTTGACTGACGGTGGCCTGTGGGCTTCATTCGTTCATTGTTTTATGGACTGCGACGCTACCACACTGGCGATGTGGACGCCACGGCAGCCATAGTTGGGTAGGGCGTCGGTACGCGACGCCGCGCCACGAATGCGCTGGGTGGTGTGATTGACACGACAACTCGGAGAAAACTCGGAAGACATATTCCACGGCCGAGTTGAACTCGTGACGCTCGTGTTGGCGGCTGCTGCCACGTGGTTCATTGTTCACGGTCGCGTAGCAGGCGTATATTAGCGGAGGACGAATTTCAAGCACTTTTCCGTCTCTCAAAAGTCCTACTCTTTGGCTGTGCAGCCAGCTGGCGCCCAACCCCCCTTTTGCGACGACTTACAGTAGGCTTTCGCTCCATGACTTCCGAAGAGCAAGTGTTGCGTGCGCTGCGGTTTTACGTGACGGACACCCTTCTACGGAAGCGTTGTGGTAGCGACCGCACCAGCGAACGCCCTCCGGCGACAGTTAGCCGGTGTGTGAGCAATAGGATTACTGCATACAAGTTTTTCGCCTTTTTTAGGTGATTAGCCGGACATGGTTTCCGCAGGTCTACCATGCGTTTATCCCTCGGCAGCCAGAGCGTACGATTCAGTCGCAACCACTCGGTAGGAAAGAAGGTTTCCATCGAGTGGCCGTGCTTCATTTATCGTCCTGCTAGAAAAACTTTCCCACTGTGGCGTTGCATGAACGTGCGCTTCATTTATCATTCCCGCGGCAGACCGGTTTCTCTTGAGGCGTTTCGTGTCACATCAGTCTTTCAAAAACTTTACTCTCAGGATACTATATAATCAACGGCGTGTGTCTATTGCCGGAGGTGATCTTTACGAATTTCAACGGGCGTTGCCCAGCCGTCTTGTCGTCTGGAAGGGAAGCGGATCATGAAACCTTGTGAAGGGAAGATTGAGACCAAAAGAAACACGCGTGACGCCAAAAGGAGGGTGAAGGTATAGAGTCCATAAAAAACGACTGTGGAGACCTTGCATCGAACAAAGGCTCTGAAGAGCAAAGTGAAATAGAGGAAACAATTGTGAAAATCTGTGGTTGTTGCTATTCCTTTCTTCGCAACACATGCCCAGTTGGTGCACTTGCCCGCAATTGAGAGCTTTGAGGAGCCGAATGGGCTCGGTTTTGAAAATTCACAAACTTTGAATTGGAAAAGTAAAACTTGTAGAAGAATGCGTGACACGTGAACGTGATGGCACATGAGAAGGACAGGTGCACACCAGCGCGGCAGAACAACGATTATAGGGAGTCTGTGCTGTGTGCCAGTCTTCTTGCTGGCGAGTTCACTACGATATGAAGGATAAGAAACTGATAGAAACGGGGTATAGCAGAAAAGAATCCCGTCGAATGCCAAAATTCATGGCCAAAGACAAAGAAATAAGAGCGAGGAAAAATACGCAAGTGCTATATCTCAGTTAAGAATTATCGCAAGTACAATCATCAGTTGTTTTTAAGAATCGCCAAGCTTTCGCCTTCAAATCCTGTAAGCAGACTGAAGTGCTTCTAGAAAATTGCGTATCTGGAAGATGACGGAGGGTTTCAATAACGCCGAGCAGCGTTCACTTTGAATGGGACGCGTTTACATCACCCGCTTTCTTTTTTTTTTTTATATATATGCGCAGAAATGGGCAGAAACTGCTTCTTAGGACGGCGAATTTCAAACAGAAAGCTGATATGAACGCCTGGAATAAAAAATAAAATGAACTTTGTAGTGAAATACAGATTAATAAAATAAAAGCGCGATGAAGTAACGTAGTTGGATTTGCTTGCCCCCAGTAGCCACTACTGCAGCAGTGGAGCGAGAGACAGCAGTGAAAGATGCGCCACGCCCTAGTCGCGCCTCCTTGGAACGCGCAGCCCTGGACCGGTTATGTCACCCCAATAATCAGCAAATAGCATGAATTGCATTTGTAAAGCGCTTCAACTCCGCCTCGAAATATTATCATTACACTACGTTGGCGTCGCTAGGGCTCCTGTTTCCCGAGTTCAGCTCAACCTAGGGCCTTCTGGAATAGCACCCCAGCCAGGGACGCTATTCCAGAAGGACCGAGTTCCCCCTACTCCGGCGTTTCCAGCTGCTTGGGTTGTGAAAGTAGTGATAGTGGATCATTCGATACACCTCGAGCGAAACCGCCGAAATCACGCCCAGTACCCCTGGCATATTCAGTGCGCAGTATTTGGGCCGTTTGCGTTGATAATGTACGGCTTGTGCTATCTTCCGCATGTGGCACAATCTCAAATCGCTTGGCAGTACTCACTCCCCAGCATAAACTAGATACCCCACTGCTACTGTGAAATCCCCAGCGTGGCTGTTGGCCACGCCCGGCGCGGGGTGTTCCGTTTTTCTCGGTGTTCTCAGGAGGGGGTTACAAATTCCTTGTATTAACATTTCAGCACAAAAACACTTACGTAATCGTGCACTCCTGCATTTGTGCTCAAACTGTGCACAAAACTACGCACGCAATTAATGCGCAAACAATGCAATAAAATGCAGGAAAGAGATACAGTTATAACAACAAACTAGATACATATACTTATATATACTCCCACATGTGTGCAAACATGCATTCAAACTATTATCAACACTGTTAGGATTGTACTTGGGACTGCGTGAATGCGGTGCTCAAATTCGGGAACAGTTTGATATTGGACGACAGATTCTGCTAATGCGTTCCAGTGACGTGTTGTGCGTGAAAAAAAGGAACATAAGTGTTTATGCCTACGGCCGCGGTACTCCGTAACCGCAACTACGCTAAGAGTATGCGTCACGTGAGGGTCATGAGGAGCCGATCACTCTTCCTTTCTTCACTGGCGGCGTCGCTACTTATTGCGTTAAGGTTTTCTGGGAGAAATATTTCCTCCACCTTCAGAACCCAAGGGAAGTAGGCAGAAGCAGCGAACAAGCGAGGAAGCAGAGCACATAGCGAAAGTAGCAGTTTCTTAATGTAAAAATAAAATTGGGGGAAAGAAACGAATGAAGACCAAATCCTAATAAGGTCGGACTGAGCAATACAGACTCGTTAAGTCACGAGTAACTTTAGTATGAATGTATATTGCAACATTTAGATAAGAAAAGTCTATCACTCACAAAAGCAGATAAGGCAGCCAAGTGAGGATTACGACTGTGGGACGTGAGGAACATTTTCTTCACGAAGCATGATGCCTCTAGACTAGCAAAGGAGCTTGTTTGCAGGGAAAGAAGCACCTTCTGGTCTTCCCCGGAAAACCGGCACCCATTC